>JACGCM010001601.1:0-197865 GCA_014058105.1 Kingdonia uniflora
CCTCTTTGGGTACAATCTTTGGTTACGAAAAATTCTGCAGAAGACTTCAAGACTTTCGAAAGAGTTCCACCGTGCAGATTTTGTGGTCGAAATCTTCCGAAGACGGAGGGTTTGATATGAACATCTTCTATGCTCGTTTACTACATATCATTGGGATACTCGTATTTTACTTTATGCTCTGCTAGAGCTGGTTTTAGAAGTTTCAATTATTTAGGTTTATTTTTATTTTTGAGAGATATTAGGAGATATTGTAAGGAAGATATCCTAGGGTTTTAGGATATATAGGAGAGGGTGGTCTAATCTTTTATTTGGTTGTTGCATAGAGAATTAAAAGGTTTAGTTTATGTTTTATGTTTTATGTTTAAGTTTTAGAGTTTAGAAAATCTTAATTCTAATTAGGTTAACGTTTATCAATCCGAGTTCTTTCTTCCGCGATTCAGATTTACGTTAAATTAACCAATTTATACCATCGCTACAGGTATAAAGTTGTTAAGCATTGTCTTTAATTACATAAACTATGGCTCATCAAGTTATCCAACGTCCCTGCTCAAACTCGGCTCGATATGATTGGGTGGCCATTTTCTTTATTCGAACCCCAACCAATCCTATTCACAAAAATCTTTCACTACAAGAAAAATGACATATAATAGCATTGAAAATATAACATTTGTATAAAATGCTACTAAAAATAGACGTTTAGAACATTCCTCAAACAAACGCTATTATAACTCAATTATCCATACTAAAACTACAATTGTCGTGTTAGAGTAATTAGGCGGTATAGCCAATACACGAAGTAGTTTTCGTTCCAAACTTGAGAAACCCACTCTTCTACATTCCTCGAAAAACATAATCACCTTTGTACTATAATTGAACTTCCTTGAATTAGGTATCTCTCTCTCTTCAGATCTCTGGGTTTGATCGTTTTATGATGGCGGGTTTGATCGTTCCAAACAACTTAAACTCTTTTGACGAAGATGTTAATTCTTACCGGTGAGCATTTACAACCATGATTCCCCCAATTATAGTTCCAATTTCTTAATATAAATTTATGTGATTTTTGAGTTTGAATTTGGATTTTGATGAATTTTGGTTACTTGAATAAGAAATTTGTGGGGATTTATAGTTGTGGATTTTCTAGAATTAATTCCTCCAAAGAAGACCCCGTCATCAGGTGTGTGTGTGTGTGTGTGTTTCGGCAATGGTGAAGTTTGATTGAGGTTGATTTACATTACAACAACACTGATTCTTGCAACTCTGCCAGATTGAATGCTAGGTAATCATCATCATCTTTTTTTCTCATACCAATTTTAAGTAGGTGTTCTTTATTTTCTAATTTATGTGGTTTTAATAACACTTGGCAGAGAATGTTACGATTTCATGTACGCGAGGTCGTGGCAACAAGTTCTTGATTTATATTTGGGAGTCTGGCAAATGGGCGAGTTACGCTCTCCAACTTTTTTCCGAATTATTACCGAGTCTGTGAGTCATTTACTTAGAGAAGATTTTCGTTTTGAAGAATTTAAAAGTTTTTTCATTCAAAATATATTTGTTATAAAACATTATGTGTTATTACGCAAATTATTTAGTTAAGACCGTCATCTCAAACAGTTGGCATATGTCGATGTAAATGGGGGGACTGCTCGAGATGGTCTTAACTACGTAAATTAGTATTACCTATACAAATTATAGCTTTTGCTTGCATGTGTTCTAGAGGCCTTACTTAGTGAAGACACAAATTAAAGATGTTGTTGAAAGTTTAGAAGCAACGACTGTGAAAACGGAGTGCGTGGATGTTCCAACTAAAGGAAAGGGTGGAAGATAGGTTTGAGCACCACTTCTAATTACTCACTTGCGCACAAAGCTTTTCTTTATGCTATTTATTTCACATCTGAACCTAAGAATTTTGCTCAAGCATTAAAATCACCACAGTGGAAGGCAGTTATGGAACACAAAATCAATGCACTTTAAAAAAACAATACTCGGAGTCTTGTCCTCCCTCTTCCGTCTTGTAAGAAACCTATTGGTTGTAAATGGGTATACAAAATTTAATATCGTTATGATGGAACTATTGAGAGGCACAAGGCTCAATTGGTTGCAAAGGAGTTTACGCAGATTGAAGGACTTGATTATCATGACACTTTTGCTCCAGTTGCTAAATTAGTGTATGTTCGTGCAGTACTTTCAGTTGCTTCCGTCAATCATTGGCCTTTACATCAATTAAATGTAAATAACTCATTCTTGTTGGGCAATTTGAATGAAGAGGTTTATATGTATATTCCACTAGGTTTTACCGTACAGGGGAGTCAAGGGTTTATAAACTCAACATGGGCTGAAACAAGCATCTCATCAAAGGTTTGAAATTTTCACTTCTGCTGTTATTGAAGCCAATTTTTCTTAGTCAAAGTCGGATTATTCATTATTTACTCAGAGTCAAGGCACATCATCAACATTTGAGTTTGTGTATATTGATGATATCATCATTACCAGTAATGATGATTTGGTTATCCAACGATTCAAAAGATTTATGATAACCAAATTCTTTATTAAGGATTTAGGTAAACTTAAAATATTTACTTGGTATCGAAGTTGCTCCCTCTCAAACCAGATGTATGAAACCCCACTCTGTCCACTTTCAAACCAGATGTGTAAAACCCAAAGTATTGCCATTGGTTTCCCTTGTGACAACAGAATGTCGATCTATCTCTCCATCTTCACTTTCATATTGACTCTCAATATTTGTTTCGATTCTAATTTGGCTTGGTGCCGCCCTGTTGAAAAATACGATGAGCCTTTGCCACGAGGTCACCACCATCCAATGGTATACTAGTATATTACCCATTACCCGACCCTAGGCCTGTTTTCAGATCAAATCGGATTAGAAATGGGGGCGATTAGAATTTTTTTGATTTTTTTCAAAACTGTAAAATCTGTTCCAATCTGATTTTTTTTTAAACTGTAAAAATAGATCCAAATCTGAAAATTTTGGAAAATTCGGATTAAATTGGAATATTGTTCGAATTAAATAGGATCGGAGGGTATTCGAATTAAATTGGAATATTGTTCGGCGTGAGACAGGTTAGTTTTACCCTACTGATGACAACGCCGCAATAGTAATTCAACCTAGTACGAGAGGAACTGTTGATTCACACAATTGGTCATCGCGCTTGGTTGAAAAGCCAGTGGCGCGAAGCTACCGTGTGTAGGATTATGACTGAACGCCTCTAAGTCAAAATCCAGGCTAGAGAAGCGGCGCATATGCCCGCCGTCGGCTTGCAGACCCGCAGTAGGGGCCTTCGGTCCCCCAGAGGCACGTGCCGTGAACTGTAAAATAGGGTTTCGAAATCGGAAAAATCCGATTAGATTTCGAAAAAAATCAGAAGTTTGGATAAAAGTTGTAGCCCTAGATTTTAATTTGGTTTTTTGTTTGGTTTGTATTTAATTTTTAAGGCAGAGTTGACAGAGAAGCTGTCGCAGTTGTATGATGTAAATTACCCAAACTTCATCTTTGCGTTTAAATTTAGAACTCAATTTGGTGGAGGCAAATCCACTAGGTTTGGTTTGATTTATGATTCGGTCAAGAACTCGAAGAAATTCGAGCCCAAGTGCAGGCTTGTTAGGGTAACAACTTCTATCTCCCATTTTTATATGAATGTAATTAGTTACCCTTATTTCTTGACGTACTAGTTTGTTTTACAATTGTAATTTTGCGGTTATACATTGTTTTTTTTTTTTTTACTTAGTTGCATGATTTGTATGCTGTATGTTAAGGCCTAGGTATTTGTTTAGATAAATATATGTGTATATATGTATTAAAATTCCCGAACCCTTTCAATTGTTGGTGTGTAGAGAGTAAAATGTCTGGAAACAACAATTTTCAGTCTCTGCTATAAGTTGTTTGCTGTAGAATGGGTTTCCTATTATGCCTTGTGTTTTGATACACCTTATCTCTGTGTTAAACATTGGTTTGCCATTTACATTTGGGTGTTATTTGTACTTGCGTGGATAAAATTTCTACTGCAAGAGGCAGGCCCGGCTATGAGTGTCACGGCCTGGCTCGGGACTGTCTCTACAGTGCCTGAAACACAGTAGAATATGAGGTCGTGCGGTGTACATGCACGTACGACCGGTATGCACAAGCCATCTTCACTGAGCGCGAAGACGCCACTGGAATAGAGCCACGAATGCTAGAGCGACATTTGGATAATTCTTAATACTCGTGAGGGGTTGTCGAATATGTATTTGGTATAGGCGGCAACGCTGAAAGTTCCATCAATAATTCTTATAGCGTAATCTTTTGTGACTGGGCACGAGATACGGATAACACACATGTTCTGTAGCGGATCAGGATAGCTCAATATGCCGGGTTCCAGATATATAATATATATCAAGGGGCGACGAGCCTGGACTGGTTACATAGTCCATCAATAAGGGGCAGTACGTCTGTGTGAACTTGGGGTAGAGGGATGGCATAACGGCGCCCTATCAAGCCCTATTTGGAAAAGCGGCCCACATTGCGAGACAATGTTTCCTGGCCTTCCCTAGGCCAATAAGAACTCATGACCATCCCTTATGGATAGCCCATGAGCCGGGGGCCAAGATGGCCAAGCTATAAAACTTATTTTGTCATGGGGAGGTTTGGACCAAGGTTCCTCCTTAATATAGTTAATAAGGAAATAACTAGTTTCCAAAAGGAAACGTTAAAAGTAGAGACGAAGCGTACTGACACTTCTCGCCCCCTTAACCAATTCCATTTTCAACGAAACTTGGCGTGCAGCTATATTAGGATGTAGAGAACATATATCCAAGGCAAAATGCTCGGGCAGATTTGTTCGACGTTCGTTGGGGCGTCACACCCTCCCACACTAATTTCGACGTCCTCGTCGAGAACTTTTCTTCAACACGGCTTTGTAAGGATTCAATCTTCTGCATCTTCAAAAAACTAACATTCTCTCGCACTTAGTTCAGAGTACTATACATTCTTCTGCACTAGCGGATAGTGAACCATAATCTCTATGGTGACAACTATGGTCTTTACAACTGAACCTTAATTTATGGCCATTCACTTAAGTGTGTTGGTGACATACTTCATTCAACTCTGGAGTTTGCCCTTCCTTCTGGATAATGTCCCACGCCTTCTGATATGTGTATGGGCGATGCTTCCTCGCATCGTGCCCTCTGAAATGCATTGCATCCTGCTGCAAAACCCTTCTCCCTTGACATATTTGAAATGTCGCTCTACTCGACAAACCTGGCAACTCCTCCGGACAGCCTGACGAGGATATTTACAATCCCGTCCAAAAGAGGTAAGCTCCCTACTGAATCACACCAGTACGTTCTTCCTTCGAGTCGCACAATGCCTTTGCTGCTCGAGAGTTTAATCTTCTGGGAATCTCGGCTTTAAACTATACTCTTCTACTAAGAGTGGCAGGGAGTAACTATGCTAAAAACCAGGGGTCAACTCTCCCCATCTGCTACGGAACACTTGCCGCGCTCTGAAACTACATGGTTGCCCTTTCAACTAAATCTGCAAAGGTCTTCAAACAGCGTTCGTCCTTCTTACGGAACATCTGGGACACAAGATCAAGATGCGGCACTCTTGCCTTACCAGTATAGAACTAAACTTGTACTCATTGTTCACTTGGGCGAGGGAGGGCAGCTCCTAGGGGGTAGCATACTCTCAACAAGGTGCGGACACACTTTGTCCTACCGCCATCAAAACCATCGTGGCAGCCCACCAAGGCGCGGTGTTCTTTTTACCACCAATTACAATGATTTTCAGATCCACTTCTTCTTCCCCCTTTTACACTTCTCTCTTCGATTGGAAAATTGTTCCCCTTCACCGTCAACACCCTTCTCTCAACTCCACAACCTCAAATATCTTATTCATCATCCTATTCATCTATTGATGATCCTCCACGTGTATCGTCGTCCTCCTCTGACGATCTTATCTTTAATTGTGCGGCCGCAATTTGCGTTATGCACCAAACTGCAATAAACCTAGTAGTACATGATGCAACTTCGAGTCACGGCAGGAGTGTCATGGGCCGTAAGGATAAGAGAAAGAAGTGAGATCACCGATTGAGGTATTACAGCATTATACGAGACTACTTCAAGCCGGAGTGCACATATGAGCCATGGGAATTTCGGTGACGTTTTTGTATGAGTAGAGACATGTTTATGTGTATATTTGATGCAGTCATTGCATATGATCATTACTTTGTCCAAAAACCCAATAACGCTGGTACTATGAGGTTATCACCGTACCAAAAAGTAGTCGCAACACTACGTTTCTTAAGCTACGGTGTTGCGGCATATATTTTTCATGAGTATATCCAAATAGGAGAAAGCACAACCTTGTTATGTATGGAAAGATTTATTATTGCGGTTATACAAATTTTTGGCGAGGAATATCTTCAAGGATCAAACGTGGCCGACGTCAAAAGGTTAAAAGAGATTGGAGAGTTACAGGGATTTCTCAACATATTAGGAAGCCTTGATTGCATACATTGGATATGGAAGAATTGTCTCATAGCTTAACACGGTTAATTTACTAGTCATTACCCTAAGGCGACACTATATTTTGAAGCGGTAACTTCACACGACCTTTGGATTTGGCATGTTTTTTTTGGGTTACTAGGGTCTAACAATGATATCAATGTCCTACAACAATCACATCTTTTCACCGACCTGGCCGATGGTATCGCCCCGCCTTGCAATTATACAATTGTCGGAAAAGCTGTCGAAAAATGGGGAATACTTGTCCAAACCATATCCAATCCGATTACAGCGAAACAAAAATTATTTGCTCAACAACAAAAAAGTTGTCGAAAAAACGTAGAACGTGCGTTTGGGATTTTACAATTTTGGTTTAATATTATAAAAAATTTGGTTAAATTGTGAAAACCCGAGATTTTGAAAAATGTCATGAAGGCGTGCGTGATAATGCACAATATGATCGCCGAAGAAAACAGGGTTCATTCTCATCATACTTAGACTACAATCCGGTTGATCTCTCAACTATCGAAGGCGAACGGTTCAATATTGTACGCGAACGCGGAACAATAAAATCTTTTATATCGAAAATGAACCACTTTCAAAGTCGAGAACTGCACTTTGATCTAAAGGATGATCTAATCGAGCATTTGTAGGCCGTGAAGAGAAATCTTCAAACCTAGTACTCCATTTCTTGTATTATCTGAGTGTTTTTGATGCAATTTAATGGTTCTTGTCGTACAAGTTTATTAAACAAGTTTTTGATATTGCATTAATCTTATATTTGTTTTAACACAATATTCTCGGAAATAAATATTTCGAAAACAAGATTGCATTCTTCAATAGCAAAGTACATTATTTAAACGATTACATTATTGAAAGGTAAACTACATTCTTGGAAAGAAAACTTCTATATACAACAAAGTTAAATTACATTTCATCATCACTTCAAGTACCTAGTCCGCCCCTCTTGGTCAAACGTTCCAGGACCTCGGCTTGCTTTTGTAGATAGTATTGCAATTGATGTCCAGAAAGATTACTCAAGTCTTTCTTTATGATTTTGCGATCTTCCCTTGCTTGTTCCAAATTTATTTTGGCTTGCCATTGTTGATTTGCTTCCGCTCTTCTTATTTCCTTTTCTTCGTTTGCTTGTCTCTTTTTTAACCGTAGTTCATCCAGTATTGTTTGGATATCGCTACCAGATGCAACAACACTATTTAACTCTTTTTGTGTTGCAAGGTTATTTCTAAAGAGTTCTTGGCCGATAGGCCTACTTCCAACCTCATACAATGAACCATCTAATTTAGAATTTAGGTTGGCCTATCGCGGTTCTCGCCCCAAAATCTTATATGTTTTACGGTGTTTGAAGTCCTTGCCGCCATTCAAGCCTTGATAGATCTTGTGTGCATCGTTTTCCTATAATTCATAAAAGTATTAAATACAAATAAATAACGTGTATATCCAAGAGACATAAACAAAATTGAGTTAAAGGAAATTAGAACGTACCCGATCTTCTTTGATTTTCCCGCTATCGTGCCTAAATCGTTCTTGAGCAATTATCCTCTTGTACGCCACACATTGTGCATTAAGGGTATACCACTGAGCTTTGGTCAACCCACTTGATCGTTGTGTAGGGCACTCGGGGTCTTTGTTAAAGGCAATGTTAACATTTTGATAGAAAGTAAAACCCTTTGTGCGGCCCACTGTCTTGACAGATGCTATTAGCCACGCCCTTGCGAGACACGTAAAGTCTGTTTCCGTCCAATGCAGTCGAGCATCATCCATCTTGTTCAAAAACTCAGCATCTTCTGGCACTTGCACGTTATGTTTTTGTTTTGAGGGTACATTTTTCTTTCTTCTTTTTCCTTTTTCTATCTAGGGCGCCGCCGCTTCAGCAGGTATTAACGCATTTGCATCACTTTGACTATGCTGAGTAGATTCACCATAGAATAGGTAGTTCTAAAAGTAATTTGGAATTTAAAAACCTTGAGGTTGAGTGAGCGAATAGGGTTGATAGTACGGGCTAAACGCCTGAGGTTGCAGTTGAAAAAGTGTAAATAGATTTTGATATTGTCCATAACTGGGATCCCCTTGCGACATAGTAAATGGAGGTGGGAATTGAGATTGGTTGTGTTAGAAGTATAAAGTAAATTGTGATGATGGGTGTGGAGAGAATGATGTTGAAGATGGGTTATAGGAGGATGGGGTCGACGGTGTAGAGTTATTACTGCTGGTGCCGGAGTTCGCCATTTAGGGAGAGCGTAGAGGTTCTCCTCTATGCTCTACAATTGGTTTTGGGAGAGAAGAGGTAGCTAGGGAGTGCTCAGGAAAAATAATTGAGTTTGGAGGTGTTTCTTTTACCATGCGGTGTTCCTTTTACTGACCGAAAAATCCGGGCGGTAAAAGAAACACCGCCAAACTCATTTTTTTAGTTTGAGCTCCTCAAACTCGGTTAAGTTCTGACAGTGCCAGTTGGCGAACTCAAACCCAAATTTGAGTTGTTGGGAGGCAAATAGTTTGGGTTTGGGTTTTAGTTGAGAAACCCAACCCAAACCCAAACCTTGCTGGAGATGCTCTAAATGCACAAAAAACTTTGGTCCCAAAATCCAAATTCTTTCTAATTGTCACCTATATAATTGCACAACCTCTATATTTGGGCATTTATCTAGGTTTCATTGTACTCATGATAAACAATGGGGGCACCACTCTAACAAAATAAAGAGGGCCGAAGAGTGGGAGCAATGACCTCCAACTAATACTGTCGACATTTCCAGAGAGTAACTAATATGCCAAAGTTAAAGCTCCTTCCCAATACCTGCACAAGGAACAACCAAATAAAAAATAAAAGCCCTCTCTCTCACAAATGAAGATGACTCCTTTGAGGGGTGAGTAGTTGTTGGCTCAATCTCTCTTTCACTTAAAATCATAACCATCATACACTCTGTAAACTCATAACTGAAAAAGGTACACTCTCAAACCAAGTTTTTTCTTGCTTCCTTGGGGTAGTCCCCTGCAGGAATTCCATACTGTCAAGATCCTTGAAAGCACCTATATAAAAACATAACAAATTTGTATAAACAACTCCATCTCTCACCAATGGATTTGACTTCTTTTTAACGAGTATTTGCTGGCACAATCACTCTCTAACAGATACCATAAAAATTAGTACTAGCACTCCTCAACCCCTTCTAATCTGAGTGCATAGTAATACTCTCATGAAAAAAATTTGAGTAGCTTCCTGGGGGGAGACCCCTGTAGAAATTTCAATAACCAAATAACACCTGCACAACAAGCAAAAAGATTAGTAAAACGGATTCCCTCTCTTACCAATGAAAATAATCACATTTTATGGTGGGTTTTTAGTGGCTCAGGAACTCTCTCACCACTCAGAATCAAGAGAACACACATCAAAATCTCCTAGCTTTTGGGAGATTACTCTCCCCTTTCCCATATTTGTTTAATTTTTTCTAAATTTAGCGAAGTCTGCTTAAAGTTCTTCATCGCCTATAATATACTTTTCCTTAGAGGGAGCCTTTTTAAAGAATGCTTCTTTTTTGTTAGCCTGGTCTCCTTTCTTCTTATTCTTCATCACTTTTCCTTGCTTGGTACCAGCACCATTAGCTTTGTTATTCTTTTTGTTGACGTTATTAACACTTTTTTGAGCACTCTCATCTTTTTAACGTTTTTCTGTAGGTCTCCTTGCTTCTCCTTGTTTACTTGTTTCTATTTCACTTCTCTCCTGATTATCACTTGGGTTAGTAGTGACATACACTTGTACCTAAAGAGTTAACTTTGAGGATCTAGACCTCTTTATCTTCATCTCCTTCAACATCCTGATTCAAAATCAAATTTGTTTTGATTAGCAGCTTGACTGTTTGAATTTTGTCTGCTTGTATTTTTAGGCTTAGGGGGTAATCCATTCCCCATCTTTAGAGTTGGGTATTTTTTTTTCCAGACTGTTTTGCTATAATTTGGGGTGCTTCTTCACAATGCTCCACTACATGGCCAAAAAAGTTACATTAACTACATCTCAAGGGGATCCAAGGGTACTCACATTGGACTTTAGCTTCTCCATCTTTCCCATAGAATACTGGGATGGGGCAAGACCACTCACAAGTGGCTGGTATTTCAATACATATTCTAGCATCAGATAGAGTAGAAATGTGGTCCTATGTATACTTGTCTAGGTACAGGGGCACTCCCAAAGCACTGGCAATCCAACCCAAACCCTCCTTAGACCTCATATATATGATGGGGTGTATTCTTAAAAATAACCTAGATTTTTTTTTTAAGCAAAGGAACGCAATCAATAAATAGAGAACCCGACCTATCGGTCAGGCACAAAAGAGTCAACAAAAGCGGAGGCCTCAAGGCCCTCCTTAAACTCAAAATCGGGGGTACATGCACCCCTAGCAGCCAGGTAATGTGTTGCGTAATTACATGATCTATGCACAAACTCAGAACGAAAACCCTCAAAACGGGTGGCGAGCGCACGGGTATCTGGAGCCAAAGTAAGAGCTCCCCAGGAGAGGTCCTCAGGCCGATCTCTGAAAGCCGTAACCAGCCTCTGGCAATCCGTCAAAAGGAGGACCCTATATAGCCCGATACTCAGAGCCGCCTCCATCCCTCGGCTGCAACTGCCTTCGCTTCTTCAGGGTCGCCTGCCCTGGTGGACCCGCAATCTGCACAAACAATCACATTCTGGTGAGATTTAATAATGAAACTAGTCCCTCCCGATCTGTCCCGGGCAGACCAGGAGGCGTCGACGTTGATAACGTGCCAGCCAACTGGGGTCTCTGCCTAGTATTGGGGGGGCCTGGAGGTCGGATGGGGTAAGGCATTTCTGGTATTATCAATAAGAAGCCTCTTCGTCTTAGTCAGCGTCTCTCTTGTCGTATGAATCTTCCCCTCGAAGACTAGCTCATTTCTGCTATTCCAAATGGCGTACATAATTGTGCTTAAGGTACTGCAGAAAGATTGCATGTTCGAGGCTCCTTGAGAGAGAAGAAAACATCGCTGGATGATCGAGTAGATGCAGTCAGAGTAGCTCCAGGAACTGAAGTTTAGCGCCAGTTCAGACTCCACCCAAATGTTGTGAATCTTAGTACAGAAGAAAAGGGAGTGAGTAGTCGATTCAGTCTCAGAGCCGCATCGCGGGTAGTTTGTGTCCCAGTCCGAGGTGTCGTGCCAGAGGTTGAACTTTGTGGGGATCCCTTCCTGGAAAGCTTTCAAAAGGAAAAGTTGGATGCGAAGGGGCACGTGTAGCTGCCAAATGCCGTTCCAGGAGAGATGGTTAGGCCCAGCAGGGTTGATGTTGGCTTGGTGTCGGGAGTGTTCCCTGGTAGAGAACGTATGGACGGACTTCACCGTGAGGATGTTGTTCTTCTCCTACTTCCATCGAAGGATGTCCTTGGCCGGATGGGCGCTAAGCAGAATAGAGGTAATAATCTTGGCGATATCCGGGTGGAAGATTGTCAAGATAAGCTCGGCGTTCCAAGTGTGGCTGTCAGGATGAATAAGGTCTGCCACTATGGTAGTGAGTCTGGTGAGCGGCTCAGACCCCGCAGGACGCGCAAAACGGATACCAGGGATCCAAGGTTCAAGCCAAAGGTCAACGCTTTTACCATTACCTATGTGCCAGCACAGCTCTGGCCATATTTTGTTGCGGGCTTGGATAATGCCGTTCCAAATCCAAGAGTCAGCAGGCTGGGCCTTGGAGAGCATCGGGGAGGTCTTAGGTGTGTACTTTGCTTTCATATTATGAGCCCACAATTTATCTGGTTCTTTTATAATGCGCTAGAACAGTTTGGCCATTAAGGTTTGGTTGTGATGAAGGGCCGTACGGATACCCAAACCCCCAGCTTGCTTTGGTTAACATATAAACCTCCACTTTATAAGGTGGGCTTTAGATTTACCCTCTTTGTTAGACCCCCAAAGGAATTTAGCGTTAATGGAGTCGAGTTTAGTGCAGATCTTTCTAGGGAAGGGGAAGACGGACATGAGGAAGGAAGGAATAGCCGAGTTAACAGCTTTAATGAGGGTGATTATGCCCGCTTGAGAGAGGAATTTTGCTTTCCATCTCTCAATGCGCCTGGTTACCCTGAAAATGATGTCCTGAAAATTAGGACTTTTGGACCGATCGAAGATCAGGGGGGCTCCCAGGTATTTGTCGCCTGTGACGTCTTTTTTTATGCAATCCTTTGAATAAGCTTGTGATGGCGATGATAGCAGCTTTTGTTGAACATAATGTAGGATTTGTCTCGGTTAATCTCTTGGCCCGAAACCTTGCAGAAGGTGGTCAGGGCGTCATTTAGAGCGCCAGCTTCACTGAGATTTGCATTACAGAAAATAAAGCTGTCATCTGCGAAAAGAAGATGGGACACCGGGGTACTGCCACGCGCTGTTTTAATGCCGTGAAGGGCCCCTGTCGTCTTTTTTTTAAAGATAATCCTGAAAAACACCTCAGAATAGATGAGGAAGAGAGATGATCACTTTGCCTAATGCCCCTTCCAGGCTTGATGAACCCATAGGGGGTACCATTAATGTTAAAGGAGAGAGTGGTAGAGGTGATACACTGGTGGATCCATCCACACCATTTGTCGGAGAAGCCCATAGCCTGTAGGGTGTCAATCAAGAAACTCCATTCAACTCTGTCAAAGGCTTTGCTGAGGTCTAATTTGACAGCCATGCAGCCAGATCTGCCTTTTTTTTTTCTTGATGGCGGTAAACATCTCCTGAGCCATGATGATATTATCAAAGATTTGGCGACCCGGGATGAAAGCATTTTGAGAGGGGGAAATGATCTTGTTGAGAAGAGGCCTGAGCCTGGTGGCCAGGATTTTAGAGATGATCTTGTATTTAACGTTACATAAGCTGATGGGTCTGAAGTGTTCAGTCTTCTCCGGGTTCTTGTTTTTCGGGATAAGGGTGATGTTGGTGTGGTTAAATTATGCCAGCAGGTTCCCTGATTGGAAGAAAGCGAGGATTGCATTACTCGGGTCCTACTTCACCGTATCTCAAGATTTCTGGTAAAAGAGCGGCGTAAATCCGTCAGGGCCCAGAGATTTGTGGGGGTTCATCGAGAACAGGGCTTCTTTGATCTCTTCCAAGGTGGGGTCGCGAGTGAGCGAGGCGTTGTCCTCGTCAGTAATAAGCTTTTCCATAATGTCCATGTCGCCAAGCTTTATGGGGGGACAAGAGGTTGTGAAGAGGTCCTCGTAGAAGTTGACGAAGGCCTTTCTTATGTCCTTTCGATCTTTGCACCAAGAGCCATCAGGCCTCCTGATTCTCTGGATCATATTACGCCTTCTCCAACTAATAGTGGAGAGGTGGAAGAACTTCGTGTTCCTGTCTCCGTCTCGAAGCCAGGTCTCCCTAGATTTGTCCCTCCATAGAGATTCTTCGTGATCGAGGAGGCGAGAGAGATGGCTTTGGAGATCAGTCTCGATAGCTTCGTTTGTGTCCGACGGGTTCCTTTTTTGAATATCGGTGATCTGGTTTCTAACTAGTTGGATGCTGATAGGGTTGAAGTTGAATTCTCTTTTGTTTCAATCTGTGAGCTCCCTCTTGGTATGTCTAAGCTTTTTGCAAAGTCTCACAATCTAGATCCTGCTCGATCGACGGCCCAGGCTCGGTCGACAATATCTTTGTAATGGTCGTGATTGGTCCAAACGGATTGGAAGTGGAACTGCTTCGGCAGATTGTGACAAGTGGTTTCGGTGGTAAGCATAATGGGGCCGTAGTCCGATCCTATGATGGGCAGGTTATGAATCGAGGCGTCAGGGAAGGCGGTGCTCCAAAGAGTGGAGATGAGGGCCCGGTCAAGACGTTGCTTGATGAGCTCTATACCTTTCCTTTTATTTGACCAAGTGTAAGGGACACCAGTGGATCCCAGGTCAATCATGGAGGCTTCGAAGATGAAGTCCTCCAGGGGGTTGGGGGCAGACGGGTCAAAAACAATCTTCCCAAGTTTCTCTTCTTGGCAGGTGATGTTGTTTAGGTCCCCAATGATCATCCAGGGGATCACAATGTGCGGAGCCATCCTGGATATGGAGGCCTAGTAATCCCGCTTATGTTGGTTATCAGGCGGCCCGTAAGTGAACGAACAAAGCCACGGGATGGGCGCAGTGTTAGGAATTTGGGTTGGGGTATGAGAGATGATAAGAGCGTCAATACCGTTAACGGAGGAGGATAGGATGGACAGGTTGATGTTGGAGCTCCAGGCTAGCCAGAGCCCCCCTCCTTGAGTTGAGGTAGCATCAACCATGTGGGATTGGGTCAGGCCAAGGCATTTAAACTTGTTGAGGGGTTCAGGGTTAGAGGCTTTCGTTTCAGTAAGAAAAATAATGTCGGGTTGAAATTTGTTGTTGTGAGCCCGCAGCTCTCTAAGGGTGGACACTTTGTTTGTCCCCCTACATTCCAGGAGAGAATGATCATGGATAACTAAGGGCCGTTGTCGGGTCCGCTTCCGAATATTGGATCTGTGAGGGAGTAAAGTGTTGTCTAAAACGGCGGTACTACTGGACAAAGGGATTCAGGGTTTCATCGGGCTTCCGACGCTTGGCGGCAAGGTGGGGCATGTTTTTCATAAATGCTGCAAGCCTGTTCGAGTTGCTAAAGATGGTACTGGCCTTTCGGATGAGCCAACGTTTTAGGCTTGGTGCATCCCTATATTTAGCCTTAGGCAGTCTACAAGAGTGGTAACTAACCTGACGTTTCTTGCCCATCTTAACAGAAGCCCAAAGCTGTCTAAGCCAGGTATGATACTCCCAGTGAGATTGAGCCTCGCCGGTCGAAACCCTAAGAGAGACATGCTTTTTATGGGGGCCTGGGGTATGTGTGTGTTGTTCACTAAAAGGCCATGTGTGGGAGAGGGGCCGTGACGAGTCTAACGTATTATAAAAAGCTATACCTCTATCAAAATATTGAAATTCAAAGCAAGGTGCAACAATTTTATATGCATGCAAAGTATAGGAATTTATAAGGTGAGTGTGTGATTCGTGAGATTACCCATACCTTAGCGGGGATTGCTAAATCCCCGGATTCGGCGTCATCCGTGGGTGGGGTCCTATTGCGCTTTCGAGTGTTCTTACCGTGATCATGAGAAAGGTTGCAGCTATGTTCAGTTCCGTCTTCGGGCGTGAAAAAGTCATGGTGAGTCGGGGTTCGCCACCCGATACTCGCCGGTGAAATGATACCAAGCTCTAGTGCCTCCGACTCTCCACCTGAATCAGAGCAAGGGTCGGTGAGAAGGAGGGGTTCCGGTTTAGACATGAAGAGGCATTGGGTGTTTGTCGGACGTAGTCGGGGTCTTGGAGGGCGAGGTATAGGACGGAGGATCATCTTAGACTTTAGGCCGTTAGGTATATAGTTGTTTGGCGAATGGGTTTGTGTTTGTGTGCAAATGGGCTTGGGCAGGGTGGATGGGCTTGCATCTGAGTTAAAATCGTGCAGCAGGATTCAGGGTAGAAGAGTTGGGTTTGTATTCGAGCTAGGCCCAGCTAAAAAGGCTTGATTCGGTTTTGGTGAGCTGGGCCCAATTATGGCCGGCTTGGCACGAGGGTTGGGCTTGTGCCTGGAACTCGGCTTTAAGCCTTCTCGATTGTAATTGTTGATAGCACTCGGCCCAGCTGTAAACTCAGTTCTCAACGGCTCTTGTCGACTGCTGGACAGCTGATTGAAAGAGGGTCCCGCCAACAGTGCTTCATAAATGTTGTTTTCACCAAACGTCTTGGTTGCGTCAGAGAGAAGCTTCTCTTTGTTGTTTCCAAGGAACGGTACGCTCTGCATGCAGGTTTTTTTTACGTATTGCAGTTTTCAATAACGGCTAGGTTTGAAAGAGAGAAAGGTTCAGTCCACCTTGACAAGGAGAGTCCGGTAAAGCCCCTCTTTCCATCAGAATAATGTTTTGGTTGGTTGGTTTCCCGGTCATCACAATCCCAGCTTTGGAGTTGCTGTAAAGCTCTTTGGATAATGCCCCCCACTTCGTTGTTGCGAGTATTCGGAGAAAGGCCGTGAGTTTCAGAGTAGACCGGTGTGTGCCTCCTATAATCCGAACGCTGCTGATCGGGGTTAAACGACGTCGTGAGTTTGGGGGGATTAACTTGTATGTGTTGCCCATAGGGAAAAGATAATTTTCCGATTAAATTTCGTCTGTTACGTTCTTGGAGGATCATCTTGTAGCTTTGACAAAGTTTGAGAGTGTGAGTAAAGATTCCACACAGGGGACAAAACCCCTCCAGCCTTTCAAACCTCACCGAGAGTGAGACCTCACCATAGCTCCTTGGTCGCGTAACCGAAATGGTTGTAATCAGCGGCTTATCAGTGGGTATGAGTACCTGAATCCTAGCAAAGGTAGGTTTCCTGGTCTCGTTATCCGCATGTTGCATGTCAGCTCTAACAAACTCACCAATGACGTTACCTATAGAGGGGATTGTTTTCCTGTCAAACATACATCCTGGTAGCCCTAACACTTGTACCCAACACAAATATTTTGGGAAGGTGATCTCCGATTGATGTAGCAGAGGGTCGTATTGTTGTTGTAAAATCGAAAAGTGGATATTCACCGGTGGTGTTTACATAATGGCTCGCAAGTCGTCTTCGTTCTTGAAGTTTGCAATGAAAACCTTGAAGGTTTGCTCGTAGGACAGCGACGGAATACTCTGAATCACTTTCAACCATTCCCTTTTGATGCCTTCTGATATGATATGTTCCCCAAGGTGAGGTGAGATAGATTTAAATGCCAAGGCAAACTGTCACTTTTGTTGCAAACAATGCCATTTAGAAGGGTTCAGAGATAGCACCGGTATGGGTTCTTTTGTTGTACTTTTGAACATTAACTCATCTAGTTTACTGTTGCTGTTCTCTTCATCTGAATTGTCCATACTGTTTGTTTTTGGGCAGAGCGGGGAGCATAAACCCTAAGGAGGTTGCTTGAAAGCGCCAACAGCAAGCAAACAAAAAACAAATAATAATACTTGCATCCAACTTGGAATAAACACTCAGAACTACTGCCTCCAACAAGGAAAGAAGCAGTCAAAAGAGGGGAAGAGGATGAGTTTGTGGGGTTTGAATGATTGGTGGTTTAGAGT
Source organism: Kingdonia uniflora (assembly GCA_014058105.1). Classification (NCBI taxonomy): domain Eukaryota; kingdom Viridiplantae; phylum Streptophyta; class Magnoliopsida; order Ranunculales; family Circaeasteraceae; genus Kingdonia; species Kingdonia uniflora. The sequence continues at coordinate 17,586 of JACGCM010001601.1, forward strand.
GTGATGAGTAGAGATGGTAGTTGGTAGTGGGGTTTGAGAGAGGGATAAGAGAAAGGGATAAAGAGGGGAGAGAAAGGGCAGCTGAAGGAAGAAAGGTAAGAGAGGGGAGAGTGAAGCAGGGAAGAGAGGGGGAGAGTGAAGCTTAAAAATAACCCAGATAGGAATGGATTTGAAATTATTAATCTCCATCTCAATAAAAGGCCTCCATTCCTTGATAATGAAAACTATGCTAGCAATATACTGAGCCCCTCTCTCTAGGACTTTGAGTCTATCTTCAGGATTAGTAAACTTAAAGAAGTAAATATTAAGACCTTAAATGCTCATCTCAAAATCCCCACTCAATTCCCACAATTTTGTTAGAGGTTCTTTGATATATGGATATGTAATGCGAGAAAAACTCGATCTTTAAATACCCTGCTTAAAACTACGGATGTCGTAATATAATAAGGGCAAGCGGGGGTCGAATCCACAGGGAGTAAACATATTAAAAACTAATTTTAATGATCTAACTAATAACGTTTATTAAACTAATTTTTGAAAAATGTTTTATGAACTAAAAATCAAATCTAAATTACTAACTTGGTAAAAATATAGAGAAAATAACCTAGGCTTTGGATCACCTCCGACTTAGCTTACTAAGTAATAATTATATAATAAAATTTATCCGCTCGTAATAGTCGTGACTAGGTCTATTCGGGTCCCAATCACCAGAGGGTCGATCCTTAGCCTAAACTAAGGAGACTAGCTCTCCATTAATAACATTGATCACAGCTTACATATAAAATAAAATAGAGAGAGATATTCTGAAAAATTCCAAGCTTTATTCCTTCCAAAATTGAGATAAAAAATACATAGAATTGTTATCCTATTTATAGGAGATAGGAGAGACTTGTTTATATTTATGAAACTCTATCTCTAAGAGCATCTCTAACAGAGTGGTATGTTATTCTAGTTTACCATACCGGTATTGCAGAATCACATACTATTTTGGTCCAACAACAAATTACGTTTTTTTTTCTTAAGCGCTTAACGATTCAGCGCCTAAAACCAAAAAGCCAAACAATATGTTTTTTTCTTGGGCGTTGAACGGTTCAGCGCCTAGCGTGTGTTAATTATTCCATTTCCCCTTGGACAGCTGTATTAAAAAAGTTGTTAGGCGCTGAACGGTTTAGCGCTTGGACAGCTGTATTAAAAAAAAGTTATTGGGCGCTGAACGATTCAACGCCTAGGCAGTATGCACATACTCCTCGCCAAGTTCAGGTTTTGCATACTTTGGAGGGATATGGGGGTGAGTATGTTGAACATCATACCCCTGTTGGATGGGTTTTTTGCAAAAGTATGGGAAAACCTTAACAGTATACCACTCTATTAGAGATGCTCTAAGTAAAAATAAACCCTATCTCAGATAAATTCTATCTCATTTATATTTTATCTTTTATCTAGATAATTCTTCTCAAGCTAATCTTTATAGAGTCCTTCATCATCTTTATTTCCTGGAGTAAATCTATAAGTATATTGAATGTATACATCTTCATTATACTTGAGAGACTGTTGGATATGCTTCAGCTCTTTGTACCTTATATTAGATGTATTTTTCTACTTATTAGCTCCAACAGTGATAAGTGTCTGAAAATAAGAAAATGCTACTAACATTATAAAATAATAAATTGGGATTAACAAAACGATATTTTTAGGCGTATTAATCTTACGTATTTCTACGTCTATCAATATGCTAACCTTTTACCCACAAAATAGCCTACAAGGTAAAGTTCGCTCACTTTGATATTCTCTTAAAATTCCTCTGGCCTCACTTTGATGGCCATTTTTCCGTTAACAATATTTGGCTTAGTGTAATGAAATCTGGCTTTGCATCTACCTTTAACTGGCGCAGCGAAAAGGAATGCCCAACTCTTAATAAGGGTAGATTGGATGGTCTTGATATGTTTTCTAACTTCATCTTCACCCACTTATGGTTGAGCTAGTAATGCAATAACTAGTACTGGTACTGGTACATTAACATTTTATATTCCTTTATAAGTACTCTCAGGTTCCTGATCTTCATTAGCAGGGAGAGTATTTACCTCCTTATGGATACTACCAACACCCTCAAGTTTCTTTGCATTTACTTTTGCCGGGAGAGTGCTTCCATCCCCAGGCTCTACCACTTCAGCAATAGGGGGTGTAATGGTCAACTAGGAGTCCGGATTTGCCAACCCTCCTTAACGGAGGGTTGTGCAAACCCTCTCTCTTATTGGCTAGAGAGTTAGCAGATGTTAAACACTACACCCTAAACCTTCTAAATCCCTATGGTGGGTTGTGCCAACCCTCTCTCTTATTGGCTAGAGAGTTAACATATGTTAAACACTGCACCCTAAACCCTCCACCCTAAACCAATAAGAGAGAGGGTTTGCACAACCCTCCGTTAAGGAGGGTTGTCAAATCCGGACTCGTCAACTAGGATTTGATCATTATTCACTCCTTCAGACTCCATTTAGGGCAGAATAAAAGGCATGACATATATAGTCAGTATCAAATTCATGATAAATACATTTGTGATAACATTCATTGTAGTCCTTATCACTCACACTCAAGGATAAGCATTTAGTGTAATAGATGGTACCATTCCTAAAGTATTTATTCAAGCATATAGGTTTGCTAAAATTGCTTTGGTGTGATAGAGAGGTACGGATATCATTATTAATACAGGTCATTTGTTGTTGAGCTACTATGGATAGATTCCTCCCCAAAACTATAGTTAAGAGGAGCAAGAGAGTTACCTTTGTTTAGCACTCTGATTTTACCCATTGGAGACTCCGGATTGATCAATACCCTTTGCTTGTGTAGTTTGAATTGTTCCTCCAATTCAATCTGCGTCCTAATAAAAGGAGTAAATTTGACTTTGCCCCACAATGGAAGATCTATATTTAATTTTGCCCCCTCGAACCGAAAAATATTGTGGTCTACCCCCCACCACCTGTTCGATTTACCCCCTCACTACGATGTAATATTTACTACCAAAAACGATAATAATAAACTGATTGTTTCTCATAATCGATTGTCGTGTATTCCGCAAAAAACCCATTCATCCTCCTTATAATCCATCTTGTTCCAAATCCTCACAACTAGTATTCCATTATCTTGATGTACGATTGTCACTGTAGATCCATCTTTGTCAACTATCGTTTGGTTTTGTAACTCATACTCCGTCATCACCCAATCTCTCTTCTCTCCTTCCGGTTGAACTCCTTGATAGTAAGCAAAAGTTGTCTTCAAGGCAACTATATATCCACCTTCCTTCAATTCATGATTCAACATTTTCCACGACTCGAATCTCAGATCTTTTATAATTAGCACCTCCGTTCCGATGAATATATCTTGGATGAGTTAACATAACAGACCTAGTTTGTTTGGATGGATAGATCTTATAGAACTCGTCTTCATCGACATCTTTAATCGCACGCGGCCTTGAAAAAACCTTGTTTAAGAGATAATGAATGGTTGCAGTTCACCCACGTGGCATTATGTTCTGGCGAGGGAGATATCCGAGATTGAAGAAGATGAGATCAACGAAATTAGGGATAAGTTGCTGTGTTGTATCTTTAATGCTGCGGATAACATGAAAGTTTTGATTGCAAAGAAGAAGAGGATTCGCCGACTGTGTTTAGGCCGTTTAATGTGAGAAAAAGGAGGGCTGGTTTTAAGATGCCTCAAATTGTTACGACCGTCAGATATAAATACGTGGCACTAGATCGACGCTGGAGAGTCGTTAAATCTGAGCTGTTGATTTTGCCCCCAGATAAAATAACATATTTGATCTTGCCCCAGGGTAGTCTAGGTATTTCACATAAGTTTCACCGGTCAAGTTAAATCAACTCGTTGAACTGGGGGTAAATCGAACAGGTGGTGGGGGGTAGACCACAATATTTTTCGGTTCGAGGGGGCAAAATTAAATACAGATCTTCCATTGGGGGGCAAAGTCAAATTTTCTCTAATAAAAGCAATCTTTCTTTCTTCAGCTTCCAGCTCCCTCCTTTGTAAGGCTTCTTCTAGGGTATAGTCTCATGAACTTGGAAAATAAGAATTGTATTTGGTAAAACAACACATGTTACTCTCATAGTAGAGAGAGTATATCAAATCATGATTGAATCGAAGTTGATGGAGACGCGGACCTCGCTTTCTTTAAGAAATTGTTCCCAGATCCGCCAAATTATTTCGATAGTAACCTTCCGGGTGTTTCACTATGATATAACCAGCTAGGGACTGCTACATCTGAGATGGAACAAACCTCAGCGTACCACTGTAACTAGCACCACCAATCTCTTAATCATAAAAAAATAGAAATTCGGTAGAAAGTAAAGTGAGAGAAGATAGAAAACTTTATGTTTTTTTTTTTTTTTTTTTTTTTGTAGAACCACAATTGTTTATAAGATAAAATGTTTTTGAACAACAGGTGTAGAGTTTTATTATATAACTAAAATATGAAACGTTTTTGAGTTAATAAGATAAAATGGTAGCCAATAACGTCTAACAACGGTCATAAAAAATAAGAAACCAAATAATTTTTCTCCACCAATAGAGGCCTAAATTCCAAGCCCCCTGGGCCCAGAGTTAAATCCCAATCCCGAGCCCAAGTGAACCCGACCCACCAAACTGCCTGAGGGAAGTCCAAGAGGGTCAAGGGTGTAAAATACCCTCACACACATATCCCTTTCATTTGCACATTTGTACAACCATAGAGTGTATACCTTTGGTAATATTTATATTCATTAGCTTTTATCTCACCTATGTGGGACTAAAGCAAATAGAAAGGGGCAGTTCCGGCCGATCAGCCTCTGCAATGTTAAGCTTAAAATCATTACTAAAATTCTGGCGGGCCGCCTCAAACCTCTCCTCAACAAGATCATCTCTCCAACCCAAAACGCTTTCATCCTTGGAAGACAAATCTTTGATAACATTATCCTGGCCCAAGACATCATCTCCTCGCTTAAAAAGAAAAAAGGGCATGTGGGCGCTATGGCTGTCAAGCTGGACCTTAGCAAAGCTTTCGATAGAGTAGAATGGGGCATCCTAGGGGACACCCTCAAAGCTATGGGTTTCTGCGATAGATGGTGCCATTGGATCCACCAATGCATCTCTATCACCGCACTTTCCTTTAACCTTAACGGTACGCCTTATGGCTTCCTAAAGCCGGGAAGAGGCATCCAACAAGGTGATCCCTTATCCCCTGCTTTTTTCCTTATCTACTTGGAGGTTCTCTCGCGCATTCTCCTTCGTGCGGAGACCAACCAGGAGATTCATGGCATTAGAACGGCCAAAGGATGCACCCTTATTTCACACCTCCTTTTTGCAGATGACAGCTTTATTTTCTACAAAGCTTCCTTGAAGGAAGCAGGGGCCCTTCAAGACGCCCTAGATACTTTTAAAAATGTCTCTGGACAGGATATAAACCTCGACAAATCCTGTATATTATTCAGCAAAAATAGCCTTCGCAGACATCACAAAATCATCCAAGCTATTCTCCATATCAAAAAAGATACCGCGGAGGGAAAATATCTGGGAGCTCCGCTTATTTTTGACAAATCCAAAAGACTAAATTTCTAGGACATTATCACCCGAGTGCCTCATCGCATTGAAGGCTGGAAAGCCAGAAACTTATCCCAAGCTGGCAGACTCACCCTGATTAAAGTTGTTAACTCAGCAATCCCTTCTTTCCTCATATCAATTTTTCCCCTTCCTATAAAAACTTGCAAAACCCTGGACTCTATGAACGGTAGATTCCTATGGGGTTACAACAGCACGGGTAACACTAAAACCTATCTCATCAGCTGGAAGAAGATGTGCCAAAAGACTAGATGTGGGGGCCTGGGCATCAGAACCGCCCTCAATCACAATCTGGCCATGCTGGCGAAACTTTTTTGGAGAGTCATGTAGAAACCTGATAAACTCTGGGCCCATAACTTGAAGCAAAAGTACTCGCCTAAGGAGTCCCATATGATCTCGCTCCCCAAGCCCTCTAGCAGTTGAATCCGGAAAGAGATCCTCAAATCCCATAACCGTATTTGGCCCAACCTCATTTGGCACATTGGAGACGAAAAGCAGGTCGACTACTGGCTGGAACCTTAGATCCCGGGTATCCCTTATGGCAGGCCCTCGTGACCGGCCCCCCTGCACAGAGACTTCTCAAAGGTGGCAGACCTTATTTGTCTAGATAATCGCACGTGGAAACACGCTCTGATCAGATCCATCTTCCAACAGGACATAGTTGAGCTTATTTTGGCGATCCCCTTGAGCACTTCCCTGGCCCGTAACGTCCTGAGATGGAGAAAGGAGAAAAATGGGATCCTCACGGTTAAATCTGTCTACCATGCCACCATGGCAGAGCCCACCCATAACCCCCAGAACAGCATCTGCTCATATCCGGATAATATACATTGGAAACAAATTTGGAAACTCAAGATCCTGTTTCGTATCCAATTTTTCATGTGGAAAACCTTCCATAATGGCATCCCCTCAAAACTTAAGCTTTGGCATGGGGATGACACTTGGGATACCATCTGTCCCAGGTGCGGAGAGGAAGAAGAATCCACCACCCACGCCTTGTTCTTTTGTAAGAGCATTAAGGAGTACTGGGGCCTATCTGTCCTCCATACGGATCTCAACACCTGTGTCTACTCCAACTCGGTGGAAAAAGTGTTGAACACTCTCACCCTCCAGCACGGAAATGATTTCGACACCAACACCTTTTGGAGCACGATCGGAACCATCACTTATATTATCTGGATGGATAGAAATGAGCTCATTTTCAATAAAGAAAAGTTATATCCGAAGAAAGCCATCAAACTAGCCATGAGCTACATCACCCAACATCCTCTCCCTTCCAATACCCCCCCATCAAACCTTTGGACATACCAGCCCGCAAATGCCCGAGGGGTGGCACGTTATCACGGTGGACGCCTCTTGGACCAAAAATACCGTTATGGGAGGAACGGACTTTACTATTAAGACTTATCATTCTACTCTTATTTGTGCAGGATATGATTCAGCCAGAGTTGAGGACTCAGAAGAGGCGGAAGCGATTGCAGTGATCAGAGGAATGCAAGCAGCGCACCAGATCGACCTTGAGCGTGTTCTGCTCCTGACAGACTGTCGACGTCTGGTTAAAGCTTTTGAGATGTGCTCAGACGACCTTTCTTGGGGAGTTTTGACCCTTACACCGGACATGCTCGCTTCCTCTTCTCGTTTTGTAGACTTTCGTTTTTCTTTTATCCCTAGATCTTGTAACCTAGAGGATCATGTTTTAGACAATAAGGGGGCCAACTCTCCCCCTATATTTTGTTGTCAGCCGCTGGAGGCTTGTAACCTCTTGAACTCTGTATTTCTTGTTGTTACTGATTAGGCGTATATATATTTACATTTGCATAAAAAAAACAAATAAAAAGGTTGGGGGTTCAAGAGTTTAAAACTAAATTTTATAACAACATTTTATTACATAAAATCCAATATGAACAAAATGATCAAACCCTGCATCCTATATACTCACTGTTGTTACCTAAGGTTGATATTTTTTATTATTTATGTTGGGAAACCGAGGGGGCAAATCATACGCGGAAGCACAATACGATTAACAAGATCTCGAAGAACTAACTCTAACCAATGAGAATTCGAATAAAGGCAATAAGAAACACAACACAAGGTTTAATTAGGTAGAAACCCTAAACAGGATCAAAACCACCCCCGACAAGCACGACGAATATATTAGCACACTAAAGGTTACAAGAAGTTTTAGAGATCACTCAAACCTCACCTCTACCCTTACAGATAATCCCAGCAAGAAACCCTAGAAAGAAAACCCAAGAAACCTCTCCAGAGCTAAACCCTAGATTTATCTAATTTTCTCTCTCTAACTCTTTCTCACAGTACAGAGGCCTTTAACATACACTCTCTATTTATAGGTTTTCCATTAGGTCATCTCCGAAATACGCATCACGAGATAATCCATCGCTTTGGATCAAATTTCATTCAAAACGAACTTAGAAACAAACAAACAGAGCCAAAGTCGTTCGAACGAGTCATGAGGTCGTTTGAACGAGTTAGACAATCCTCTAAAATTTTGGCCCAAGCGCTATTTTCGTTCGAACGACTTCAACAGTTTTTGAACCGTATTCCTAACAGGTTCCAGATTTGAATATGGTTTTGGGATTTGAATGAGCTTCAGATTGATAATTGAAAAAGATTTTGGGATGATTTGAAAAGGCTTCGGATTGATTACTTGTTGATGGTCTAGTATTTGATGAAGGAAGATGGCGAGAGGCCATGGTTGAAGGCGGGAAGGAAACTTCCCAGAAAATTATCGTTAATGGAAAACGGCTATGGTGTTTAAGAGATTTGAAAATAACCTACGTTACCATAATGAGAAAGTTAGATCAAACTATGAATAAACAGTCAAGATTAAATCTGGGTAGGCACCTGCTAGCATGCACATGGGGATACTAACATGGGCATCGAGTCAGGTGTGATACCCTATTATGCAATAAATCTTAGCGGTCCCCGAATTAGCCTTTTCTCCTAATTGCAACTCAAACCCTTGCTTTTATTTATATCCCAATTTTATTTTGATTGTCCCAATTGTGGTCCAAGGAGAACACAAGAACATTAAATTTCAATCCAAAATAGAATATCATATGAAAACCCGTATAATATTTCAGTTTAACAAATTCAATCCAATATATCACTAGCATGATTCAATAGCATTTGCTTATAGAAGGATTGATAAGAACACGAGAGGTGAAGAGATAGTCTTGCGATTTTTTATATTTAGAAATAGATTATGTTTTTTTTAGATAATTTTGGTTTGGAGGTATAAAATATGATGGTAGGACAATAATGGAATTTAGAGAGAAAGATGAGAGAATACTGCTAGAACTCAAGCCTTAATTTCCTTCATAACTCATAAGGTTAAATTAGCTTGTGTGTTTGTATATTTAGTTGTTGTCTTTGTTTTTCTCTGAGAGGGGTCCTGCATGTAGGGGGCTGTGAATGGACCGTACTAGACTAGGATCTACTACGATTCTAGTTTGATCTGTTAAGAAACACTATTGGTCCTTACCCGATCCGAATCCTATAGGTCAATTAAACTGTGGATCCTAACCCGATTTGAATCCTATAGGACCATTAAACTGTGAATCCTAATCCGGTCCGTTAGTAATTTGGTCGATCCTAACCCAGTCCGAACTGACCCGTTAACAAAAAATGACGTTTCTAAAGAGGTAAAACCTTAATGAATTATTACATGAAAAACAATTTTTTTTACGAATACACATTCTAAGCAAAACCCTAAATCTAAGTTCACACTTAAAGATTTTCTTCTTCGGCCTTTATGACGTTGCAAGAAACAAAAGGGAAAAGAAAAATCTTTATTGGTTTATGAGGAGAAGAAAAATACTCTATCTTAGGTCATAAGTTGCTATTTCAAAGAATATAGAGACAAATTAACCTTCTTTATTAGAAGATAATTATAATATTAGCACCTCTAATATGTATCATTAACGGATCAGATCTTTAGCAGATCGGATTGAGGTGGATTCTTATCCAATCTGTTAGCAGGACCGGACCTTAACGGACTGAGTTTCTTAATGGATCTAAAAAACTAATTATAAACCTTTGGAATGGCAATGGGGCGGGAAAACTCAAACCATTCCCATCCCCGCCTAAGTTCCTCTCTCCCAAACCCGCCCCAAAACCCATTTAATTTAAATAGAGATCCCCAAATTCGCCCCACATTGTAACACTAAATCCCTTCCCCGCCCCATTTAACTGTTACTACACTAAAAATAAAATAAAATAAAATTTTATTTATTTATTTTTGCCAAACTATACTATTAACAAAGCCATCAAAATAAACTAAAACATAAGACATAAGTCACAATGATATGACTTAAATACATAAGCAAAGTCATTAAACAAGACAAGTGAGAGATGAAAGGAGAAGAAAGGGTTTTATCCCCAATTATTTAGGGGTATATAAGGTATATAGTAAATAACTAAATGGGGCGGGGCGGGATGGAGTTGGGGATTTGTTGGACCTCTACCATACCCGCCCCGATCTCTGACGGAGGTTCTTCTAAGATCCGCCCACAAACCTGGTAATGTCATCCAAAATTCTCTCCATTCGGGGCGGGGCAGAGCAAATTGCCATCCCTACTAAATATTTACTAACAAACCAGATCAGACTGGGTTGTAGATTTAGTCCTTACCATTTGGTAGCCCAATCTATCTGTATGGGGGGCTGCATCAAGTTGAGCTTGCCATTGAAAATAAATAAATCAAGTTAGCGTTTTGGTTTTCACCATTAGTGGTTTAGGTTCTCACAATTTGCCACATGTAGACAAACATGAGAAGGAGCCAAAATGCACTCACTACTTACTCAACAGGTAGGGCCTGTTTGTTTTTGTTAGAGGTAAAGCCTCTAACATCTAACTCTGCTCTAAGTCCAGTTATAAATGAAGTTAGAGGGGAGTGTTTCAGTTCTAACTCAGCCTCTAAGTCATGACAGTTAGATAATAATATATTTATTTTTTTAGAACAGTTAGAGCTAACTTAAAACCCCAAAATCATAGATTACTGAATTACCCCTCTCCCTAATAAAAGCTCAAATACGCATCCCCTCCATGTTTAGAGCATCACCTCCACACTACCCCATTCCCACCACCATAACCTCCACCTGCCTCCGCCTTAAAAAATATAGCCATAACATGGATAGCATCAAAAATTAAACATAACCTGGATGGCATTAAAAATAAGAACACAAACACCCTGGATATCATATAAAAAAATTAAAACATAACTTGGATATCATATAAAAAATTTAAACATAATCTGGATAGCACAAAAAATAACCATACATACACCCTAGATATCATATCAAATATTTAAACATAACTTGGATAGTATCAAAAATAACAATACATACACCCTGGATATCATATCAAATATTTAAACATAACCTGGATAGCATAAAAAATTAAATATAACCTGGATAGTATCAAAAATAACAATACATACATCCTAGATATCATATTAAATATTTAAACATAACCTAGATAACATCAAAAATTAAATATAACTTGGATATATAGCATAAAAAATAACAACACATCACCTTGGATATCATAAAAAAAATTAAACATAACCTGGATAGCATAAAAAATAACAACACATACATACTGGATATTATAAACAGCAAATATCCAATCAAATAGTCGTACATGTCAAATTATTACATATAAAGACTTATAGCTAAATAAACTAGAAAACAACAATTTATTCATTAGTATGGATTACATGAGAAAATTAGAAAACAACTGGACCACCTTCTCCTTATGTGGCAACCCCATAACCCTAAACCTCTTTGCTTTTGGAGCAACTTGTAATACTTCAGTCCCCCTATCTTATGCAAGGTTGAATGTATCCATTACTTCATCATAACCATCCCCAGCCAATTGTTTTAGGTACAACCAAGTATTAGAGGTCTCCTTCAGATAGTTCCATTTGTTTTTTTAACTCTTTTATTGTAATATATATTTGGCTCTCATGTCTTCACTTCTGCCTAATGTTATTCCATAAAGCACTGGTTAATACAGCACCCTCCCTACCCCAGTAGTCTACTTCATACTGAGCCTTGGAGATGAATGACAATAAAGACTCTTCGTTAAACAACATAGGAATCTGAGTAAAATGGAAAATCAGAACATAAGAACCTTAATTATAGAGAATACATCACTAATAAGAACCTTAACTTCAAACCTAAGTACTAAACAATATACTACTAATAAGTACTAAACAATTTGTAAGAGCATATCATTAACATGTACAACAATAAGAGAGAATTATCATCTACATTGAATAAATTTGTCATACCTTTTGAAAGTTTAGAGATGATATAGAGAGAGTTCATAACCTGTCAAGAACCACCACAAATCAAATCAATAACTTTTTAATACTCAAGCAATACAAAAATAATTTATAGAGAGCTTGAAGTACTGGGGATAGAGAAAAGCATATGCTCCTTATATTCTAAAAATTAATTTTTATACTTCAGCATGTCATCTTAAGAAAATATAACTAATGAAAGACAAACTACTAACATCAAAGTATCACTGAGAAGCTAAAAGCCTGAAACAAGTTCAGACAACCAAAAGAAAGATAAAAGAAGGGGAAAGAAAAGAAACAAGGCCTAGCCAAAAAAAGAAAAAGAACAAAAAAAGCAAACATAAGGGATGGGGTGTTGCTCAAGAATGTAAACATTTTTCAAACACTTCACCTAACAATATAACATCAACAACACATTAGCAAAGATAAACAAAGAACACTTTGCATTTATCTAAATACTCAAAGAACACTTTGCATACTCAAAGAACACTTTTAGTTATCTAAATACAAAGCAACAAAATTAGCAAAGATAACCAAAACAACAAAAGGGTTTTGTCTTAAGGTTTACCCCAAAAACATATATCAGCCCATTAGAGCAAGCTGACTGGCCCCATCTTTCAACAACAATTCACAAGATTCCCAAGAACCATACTCCATTATAGGGTAATCCCAATTAGAGATTCAACAACAATTCACAAGATTCAAAGATTGAACAAATTCAATTGAAATTGTTGTAGGTCCATGGAAGAACTCATTTTGTTCAAAGAAATTATAGCCTAACATTGATTCATCAGCTCGTTATGAAAGAATTAACTTTGAAGACTTGAGCTCCTAAATTTGGAGTTGCTTTATTTCATGACCTTGGAGCATGTTTTTCTAGATCTGATGAAGAACCAGCGGCATGACGAGCCATTCTCTTGTATTGTTTCCTGATTATTTTCAGATTGACTGACATATCAGAGATACCAAGAACTGCATATCAGTCTATCATATAATTGGCACTTTTTTGTAGCAGCAACATAAACATTGAAAACTGAATTCTGGGTTGAAATATTACTCTCCATAATTCCCAGTTAATGAAACTTGCTTAAATGATTTTTCAGATGCTTTTTTTTATGTGAAAACATTCCCCACCATAAAATATGGTTTTAGCAATGGACTATCTCCATTGCTAAAGGCCTTTCGCAATGGGTTTTATCCGTAACATAACTGTTGTCGTAGGGTGTATTGCGAAGGCATTGCAACATACTAAGTCTGTTGCTAAAAGTAATGTATCCGCAATATATATTGTCTATTGCCTTTGCTTAAGTATTAGCAACGGGTTTAGTATGTCGTAACAGCTTCTACAACACCCCCAACAACAATGCTTAATCTTTGTTGCTAAAGCTATATCCAGTTGCAAATAGGATATATTTCGCAAAGGATTTTGTCCGTCGCATTTTTTATTTTATTTTTATTTTTTGCATTTAAAAAAAATTGCCACCAAAATAGCCTAAAATATTGTAATAAATTCCTATTACTATTGCAAAAAAAACACATTCAATAATTTTATAAATAACTGAAGATGTTCTTACAACAACAAATACACAACTTCAATCAGTATTCTTACATAATACTTACAAAGGGTTCCATATTTCTCTCTTCTCCATTTGAGATGAAATATTATTCAACAATAGTATTAACCAAAGGAGGACCTGCGCTGCGTCGTACCATGTATAAAAGCTATATATCTAAAGATAGAGTGATATAAGATGTTACAACTTCTTTCATGACCAGACCGTTTCATGGCTTGCACACACTTTGAGTTTCCTGCTCATTATTCAAACATTAAGGTGGATAAAATAAGTAAATTACTTCAATCTTAGAATGCAAATTACTTAAGAACATGAATTACAATTTTGCGAGATATATATTTTGACTATTAATTGAACATACGAGAAGTAAGTAGTAGGAAAGCGTAAATTTAAACTGGAAGAAATTATGACAAAAATTCGGACACAAGGCGACCCTCTTCCCCCTGCTCTTTTCCTTATATGTTCGGAGGTCCTGTCCCGTATCCTCACCCATAAAAAGGCGAAGGGAGAGATTCATGGGATCAAAACGGCCAGAGCTAGCACCCCTATCTCCCACCTTCTTTTTGCCGATAACAGTTTCGTCTTCTGCAAAGCAAACCTTGATGAAGCCGGCGCCCTCTTTAGGGAAAAAAATCAACTTTGATAAATCCTGCATCCTCTTTAGCAAGAACAGCCACCACCGATATGACAAGCTTATTGAAAGGCTCCTCCACATTAAGCAGGACAAATTCGGAGAGAAATATTTGGGAGCCCCTCTGAACTTTAACAAAACTAAGTCTCTCAACTTCCAAGATATCATCTCGTGCGTCTTCACCCGGATCGAAGGCTGGAAAGCAAAATTGTTATCCCAAGCCGGCCGACTCACCCTCATAAAAGCTGTTAACTCAGCAATTCCTACCTTCTTCATGTCCGTCTTTCCTTTCCCAAAGAAAATTTGTCACCAGCTCGACACCCTGAATGCTAGATTCTTCTGGGGTATTAACAAAGATGGTAATTTCAAAAGCCATCAGGTCAGGTGAAAATCCATTTGCAAATCCAGAACGGCTGGTGGGCTTGGCATTCATACCTCTCTCAACCATAATCAAGCCATGTTAGCTAAGCTCTTCTGGCGGCTTATTAAAGAGCCAGACAAACTTTGAGCTCACAACATGAAAGCCAAATACACACCGCACGTCTCCCCGATGCTCACCACCATCCAACTTAGCGACTCTTGGATTTGGAAAGGCATCATCCAAGCCAGGAATAATATCTGGTTAGAGCTCTGCTGGCATATTGGAAACGGAGAGAGTGTCAATTTTTGGTTGGAACCATGGATCCCGGGAATCCGATTCGGCCGTCCTGCGGGGGCCCCTCCCTCCTCCCGTGTGGTCACCAAAGTGGCAGACCTTATCTCGCCTGAGAGTCGGACTTGGAAAATACACCTTATCCCTCCTTATTTCACCCTGACATAGCCTACCTTATTCTCTTTATCCCCCTCAGCAAGCACCCAGCAAAAGACACTCTAAGGTGGACCCAGGCTAAAAATGGCATCCTCATGGTGAATTTCGTTCACAACCATTCCACCCAATCCGCCCTCGACAACACCCTAAACCTCCTCCCTCTGATTCCTTCCGGTCTCTCCTGGGATAATATTTGGAAGTTGCAGGTGCCTTTCCGTATTCAACTCTTCCTCTGGAAGGCGGTTCAGAACGGCATCCCAACAAAATATAACCTTTGGCATGGCAACGAGGACTGGGACACCAACTGCCTTAGGTGTGGTACTAAAACGGAGATAACCACGCACGCGCTTCTCTTCTATCCAAAGATCCGGGACATCTGGTATGAATCTAACCTCAAAATTGATTTCTACACCACGACCTATTCGGACTCGATCCTTGATTGTTTCCACCATTGTTTCCTGCTTTCCCGCAACTTTTCTAACATTTCTTCCTTTTGCAACAGTTTTAGTACTATTATGTATGTCATATGGTTAAGCAGGAACCAACTCGTGTTTGAACAACTGAATCACACTACAAAGGATATTCTGAGGTGGGCCTAACACCTTCGCTACAATCTTTCCCATACTTCTGCCTCCCTCCCCCGCCAGGCTCCGCCAGGCACCCCCCAAATCCAGGAGGGTTAGCACATCATCCAAGTGGACGCCTTCTGGAAAGCCTCAGGCAACCTGGGAGGAACGGGTTTTTACTATTAAAAACTATCTTACTTCGATGGTTTGTGTAGGTTATGGTCCAGCTCGAGCAGCAGACCCGGAAGAGGCAGAAATGCTTGCTGTGATCCAAGGGCCGGAGGCCGCTCAGAGATGTAGCTTCGCTCGAGTTCTCTTACTGTCAGACTGCCAGAGATTGGTCAGAGCCTTCCGAGACCATTCAGATGACCTTTCTTGGGGAGCCCTCACCCTGGCTCCAGATCTACGTACTCTTTCAGATTGCTTTGCTGATTTCCGTTTTGAACATATTGACCGTAGATGTAATTTTGAGGCGCATTGTTTGGCCGCCCGGGGTGTTTCTTCCCCTTTTTTTGTTTGTAATGAGCCTCTAGAGGCCATAAACCTTGTACACTCTGTTTAAACAACAACCCCCCCCCCCCCCCCCCCCCCCCCCCCCCCCCTCTCGCCACTAGGCCTTATATATCATTTTCTCTTTGCTTAAAAAAATGAAGTTTAATATGGTTTATATTTTTGGTGTTAGAAGGATGTGGAGCCCATGAACCAAATAACTCCAAAATAACGGCTTTGTTCTTTTTATAATTGTCGTCCAGGGATCTTTTTCCTTTTTAACTTTTATTATTTTTGGCTTTTGAGTGCTTTCTATGGTCCTTTAAGCAATTACGGCCACTTTACATAATCCAGTTGCCGAAAATAGTTCAGATTATCATTTGATAATTCTATAAGATCATCGTCGTTGTATTCCTTTGAACTGTTTTTGTTATCATAAAATTACAACAAAAGAATGTTATCATACATATTCCAACAATGGAAATATAGCAATTCCGAAGAGAGGAATAGTAATACAAAAGATAATAATAAGGGATGTTTTCTACCATTACAAAGCAGGAACTGATATTGAGACTGGTGCCACCAAAACATCATAAACAAAAGTTGTCGTAGAGTTTCCTGGGAACCGTATGCAACACCCAAGGCCTCCATAGGTGTAACTGCAGCTTCACACCTCTGACAAGCCCTAGCGAGGGAAGCAGCTCTCCGTCTGGGTCTCTTGGTACCGGTAAACAATAAAGTCTGTAACACACTTGCCAATGTTGGAACCCTTTAGTAATCTCTGGGTAGCGAGAGCCCCACCACCCCGACAAAGCTCGAGTAATGCTGCAACAGCATTTTCCTTACCCTTCGGGGTTCCACGTCGCATCATATTGATCAAACGCGTTGCTGCTATTTTCTCCTTTGCCACATGGTTTGCCCCAATCGGTTGTCTAACGAGCAAAGCCAAAGCACCGGCGGCCTCCTCTGCCACTCCTTCAGATCCCAATGCCACAAATAAAGTGATCACAACTCTTGCTTCATTCATTCTCTTGCAACTATCAGAATGTGTAGAGAGATTAAATAACGTTGTTACCGCGTCTTTCTTTCCTCTAGAGCTCCCTTAACTCAAAAGCTTCGCCAAAGCCTCCACTGCTCCATCTTCAGCGGAGATTCTCTTATTGTACTCATGAATTGCAGATAGACTAAAGAGTGTTGTTGCAACATTCTCTCTCGCCTCAGTCGTGATCCTAAATCTCAAAACCTCAATAACTAACCCAAGCACCCGGCTTCCTCCATAATTCAACTTTTATTCTTGTCATAAATCAATAAATTCAGAATAGTTGTTACAGAATTCTCTTGTGCAAGTGGATTCTGTGAAGAAGGTAAATCGCGAAGAAGTCGGATTGCCCCAGCTTCTGTAATACAAGCACGATTCTCCTTCCCATTTTTAGCCAATAAACGAAGCTCGCGTGCAACTACTGTCTTTGCCCCTTGTGTCCCATTTGATAGTTGTTGTACAAGAATCTCTGTTGTAGCTTTATTAGCTTCTATTGCAGCTTTGCTTGAGGTAGCCATAGCAACAAACTCGGAAGTAATATCCGTGCTTTCCATTGGATCATGATTCTGTGAGCATTACACCATTGGGAAATAAGGTTATGCAGTACTTTATTAAGAACCAGTCGGGTATGCACAAGAATTTGCCCAGTTTTGGGGCAACTACAATGCCCTTCGCCCATCCACCGGGTTATCGAAACACGGTCATACGCTTGCCCGGCGGTGGACACAATCACTAGATCTTGCATTATATCCAAAGATTGGGCAACAAAAGTCACTGAATTTTTTTGGAGAGAAATCACCTCTTCTGACCTCGATTTTTGATAAAAACGTATTTGCAACAACCCCTTCTAACCTCGATTAAGCTTTGTGAGAGAAAAATAAATTTTAAGAGAGAGAGAGATTCACTCTCAGGGTGAGAGAATTCCCATTTTTATTTTGTATGATTTTGGGAGATTTTTGTGGCGGGATAATTGTTGATTGATGGGCTCCACATCCTTGCCCGCCACCAAATTATAAACCAGATTTAAATCTCCTTGTAGTTACAAAAACATCTCCTTGCTTATAAAGCTCCCCAATCAATAATTAGTTTTGATTTACTGGATGTTAGGGTGTAAGATTTAAATCTCCTTGTAGTTACAAAAACATCTCCTTCCTTGTAAAGCTCCCCAATTAATAATTAGTTTTGATTTACTGAATGCTAGGGTGTAAGGTTGATACTTGTT
Organism: Kingdonia uniflora; assembly: GCA_014058105.1. Classification (NCBI taxonomy): domain Eukaryota; kingdom Viridiplantae; phylum Streptophyta; class Magnoliopsida; order Ranunculales; family Circaeasteraceae; genus Kingdonia; species Kingdonia uniflora. The sequence goes on from JACGCM010001601.1 coordinate 35,843, forward strand.
TAGGGATTGAATACTAATTTACTTTTTATTAGAGGTTCCTTGAGATGGATCTAAGCAATATGAACAGCTGGAATAGCCTAAATTTAGCTCATTAAAATATGAAGGGAAAAAAAACTGATTTAGATGAAATACACAAAGAAAGATGGCAAACGTTACTTTTCTTTCACCAGACATCTACTAACATATTTAATTCAGAAAGATATTTCTGTTATGAGTAGATGATGGGGTATTATAAGTTTTGTACGAGTGACATAAAATAAACACAAAGAACACCTTAATATGCCTACCCAATATGACTTGTAGATTATGCCAGCATAGGAGAAAAGTTAAATCTAAATGTGAAAGCAAATAGTTGTGAATAAACCCACAACTTTATCAATTAAACCTTTGGTTTTTTGGACGTTGTCAAGAGAAAATCCAATCCACTTCAAGACCATCCCTCATGTGTTTTGTTTCTTCATTCCTATGCAAATTTGATATACATAATCATGAAACATTATAAAGATTAAAAAAAGATCGCCAAGAACAAACCTTAAGAGTATTTAGTAGACTATAGGCTTTTTGTTGTCCGGGACTGAAACCATGTCCATAAAAAAAAAGCTGTGATATCATATGCTACCACTAATTGCATGTCGGACCGACTTGGAGCTTGGACACACCTTGAGAATATGCACCACACAAGAAAAATTAGTAAGAGTACATAACGTCAACTTGAATTTTAATTTAATATTTATCTGTGTTCCCATAATTACATCATTCAAACTCAAAACTGAAAATTTCTAGCAACTTCATTACAGTAAAGTTGTTTTTAGATCTTCTAGCAACATTCAAAGTTGTATATATACTAGCTTATGACCCCGTGCTACGCACGAATGCTTCAAATCATAAGAGTAGCTAAACTTAGGCTAGGAATTACGTAATAAGTTAATGATATAGTCAAAGCCCAATATTTTGGTCAAAACACAATTTTTATTCGCACGACTTTAATTTGGTATACAAAATCAGGCTTCACCAAAATACATAACTTTATAGTAATACAAATTCATTGCTCGGTTCCATTTTATCATTTTTTGGTTCTTATATGTGTTCCTTGGTTTTTTACATGAAAAACAGAAAAACTCTACACGATTATAAAGCCTCTAGACTCTAAAATTTCTCTTTCCAAAGAGTTATTGCATATGCATAATCCAATGTTGCTTTTAGCTCTTCAATGTCCCTACAGTAAGAATAAATACATTATCATTTCATTACACAGACATAAATAACACATTCAACATGAAATAAATTTATAACAAATGTTACTACAACATGACCGATAAATCTCATAGCTCTTTGTAGCATTGGGCAAATAGAGCTTGAAGGGTTTATAATAGCTTTGTAAAAGTGTAAATTCATAAGAATGAATAGGTATACTAATATATTTATGAAACATAAATTGGCAGCAATAACATAAATTTCTAAGAAACTTATGTATGATGTAAGAGAATGTTCTATTACTTATTGGAGTTACAAAACTTAGTAATTAAAGGTGTTTAATAGTATTTTAATTAAAACTAATTAAATGGCTACATACTATTTACTATTGCAAGTACTGTTGATAGAGCCACACTGGATTATGAGCCCGTGCTATGCATGGATGCTTTTAGAAAATAATTTTAATTCTCACCTTTCTTTTAGCATTTTCAAAAAGTTTTGTTGTAAGTAATTTTTCTCATTAAAAGTAGAAGTATTAGTGAACCAAATCAAATAAAAGATGGGGCAGTGTAAATGAATAATGCATTGTTGGATGCCCTATGCATGGGCTACCTTCTCTTGTAACTCTCAACTTTCTTTTGGTGTAAGGCCATCTTCTCCCTGCATATAAAGAGAAGAACAATCATCATCTTGTATATCCCACCTCTTTTTACTCTTACATTAGCAATAACGTTGAGGACACATTATATCACCCTCACCTTCCACTAAATGCCCAATGGTTCTCATCTTGACCACTCTCACATGCTTATGCCTCATAGTTGTGTAGATCTCTTGTCCAGCTTTCCTCTTAGTCACATCAAGCCTGGTATACTTAATGCAACCAAGTTTTTGATGTTTCAAGATGCATATGTAAGAAATGATCAAAATATTTATTTGGACATGTAACTTGATCCTATAGCAAAATGGAAATGTGATATTACCTCCGTAAGTGCTACTTGGACTTAAGATCTCCCCTATGTCGGGAAATTTATATTTACATAAAGTTTCAAAAACTAAATTAACTCCAAAAGTTGTGATAAAACAACGTGATAGAGGTACATTATTTTTATTAAAGCTAGCAGTAAGAGCTCCCAACCTGCAATTTCCTATAATTGGTGTATATTTTGCGTATAAAGTGTCACAAGAACAAAAGTGTAAAATAAAATAAGAAACCTGGAAAATAGAACATTTAAAAATGACGCAATCATAAATTAAATTTTCGTAAGCAGGAAATGGGTGGCAAAATTAAAAGCACAAAGGAATGAAATATTCATTTTTTTTTTCAATCTCGCTACCTTGTACGCAGTGGCAGACCTACGTGAGGCCAAGTGGGGGCAGCTGCCCCCATTGAAATTTTGGAAAATCTGCAACTACTGCCCTTAATTATAGATTCATAACTACTTAATTTAGTTTTGTGCGACTTATATTCTATTTTCTCTGCAAAATATTCTCCTAAAATACTCCATGATTGATCGCCTTATATATTCTAACCTAGATTATTTCCTAACGTTTAAATTTACTCTGGGCATATGTTTCCTTCCAATCGTGGACTCCATATTATCAAAACCTATGATTATATTTTATATATTCAAAATCCATATTAGCTCCTGTTGTCTTCTTTCATCTTTTGTAGTTCTACTGCTTTCTTCACACTTAATATTTCATTGTATTTCCATGGAACTTCGATCCAACAATGGATTACTATAGGATACTATGAAGCATAGCATTACTCTGTACACCTATTATAGACAATGATTCAAAACTTTAATTTCCTGTCATCAAACTAAAAGAAAAATCACTTCAATATCTTCATTATATTCAGAAAAAATTTGGGGGCTCCCACCCTCAAACCCCCAATTCTCATTTACTTTTATTACTCTTTCTACCCCTGACTCACCTAAATTCATGGCTCCGCCACTGCTTGTATGCCTGGAAAAAATAGTTAAAAAAAACCCCATCAAAAGTAGATGCCATGTGAAGATAAATTACATATGGAGAAAGGAAATTATCATTGATAGTGTTTACTTGGTTTCCTATTTTTTGAAACCCCTCTCAAACAATGGAACATTACATACAACTCAAAAATAAAAACTCATAATACACTAATAAGAATAGAATTGCAGATAATTTAGTGTCCATAAATCTTTGAAATAAAGCATGAGAAAAAGGTAGAAAGTGGGAAAAGAGAAGCTTAAAATCAACACTATAGCTCGATATAATAAAGGCATGTCTTACAAATAATGAATAGACAAAGAAATTAGGTGAGAAGAGATTTGATTAGAAGTAAGGTGAGGATTGAGGATGGTCAAGTGTTTTACATTAGAAATGTAGATTATTAGGATGTCATAAATGCTTATAATTAGCATTAAAGGAGATTATTATTGCCTTGGGGAGGGGAGGGGAACTTAGGAATTGAAGTTCAAATTTTAAGAATAATAAATTCATTATCCTTTAGAATTAAAGATGTAGATGATTAGGAATTCATAAATGCCTATAATTAACATTAAAGGAGATTATTATTGCCTTGGGGAGGGAAAGTGTAACTTATGAATTGAAGTTTTATTTTTAAGAATAATAAATTCATTATCCTTTAGAAGGGAACATATGCCACGCCATCTTGTCCTAGTCATCTTTGGCGCGCCACGTAGGACAATCGTTGAAATTTATAATATAGATAATAGATACCATCATTGCATAGTTCTGAATAACAGAGTTCTGAATTTTTCAAAATCAAATGTATTTAGCACTGTAAAACACATATTCATAACTATATAGGCATTTTACATGCAAGCCCATGAGCAACCAAATTTGGCTATATGTACTTGTATTACATCTATTAATTCATTAAACAAGTTAGATCTCACGCACCATTGCCAGGGAGCCAACTAACACCTCCATGTAGGAGCGTACAAGTCAACCGATACAATTCGATTGAAGATAAATTTTACCACAAAAACAAGCACTAAAAGAAATGCACTCTTAGCTTATAATCTATTCACCATTTATAAGAACAAATATACACTCTTACAAAATGTAAAATATATGTATCGTACTAATGTGGTTGAAATTGCTTAAATGCTAGCATAACCTGATTACTTCCCCAAGGATCATATTCAAGAAATAAGAAACCAACTGAGGTACAGAAATAGACACAACTTACAAGCATTGATTTTCAAGATGATTGAGAAGCACAAATCTAGATTTAATTGGTAAGTTGTTGCTTCATTTGTTGTTTGCTAAACCAGAGAACATCTAAAGTATCAATTATACTAGACAATAATTGATAATGAAATATATATATATATATATATATGTTCAATATTTTTGTTGGATCTTGTAAACTTGCTCACTTTAAAGTTGCTCATGTATTGTATTATTCACTATCTAACGTCAATCATTTGCCCCTATTTCTATTAAAACATTAGAGTATACTATTGCAAAGTTAGTTAAGATACATAATATTGTTTGATCAGTTGACATAAGTAGTTTTCAAATAATTTTCTTAGCTCATTCCAATATCAGTTAAAGCTTAATATATGTTTACTCATAAAAATGTAAGGTGTAGCCTGTGCTAACAACTATATTTTGCTCCCCGTGTACTTTAAAGATATCTATCTGTAGTGGCTTATTATGCATCTCAGACTTATGCTTCATCTTTGAACATCATACGACCACTCGACCTTATCAACATAACACGTGGTACTATTAAAGACATATTACAGTTATAGAGTTCTAGTCATCACTTTCGACCTCTACATCAATAGTTTGAGTTAAGCAAACGTACCGTTATCAATGAAGCCATTACAAAATAGTAAGATCATACCGTTACACAGTCCGTTCAAAGATTATCAAATATACATTGTAACATCTGCCATTAAGGATTATAATGAACGTCAAACGGTCATATTATAAGACTTATAAATAGGACCAAAGAATCCCAGATGAAGGACAGATGAATGCTCACTCAAACTCTGTACTAAAATACTCAGAGCATCTCATGTAATAACTAGAAGCTATCAATAAACTTCTCTCTTTCCAAATCCTCAAGAGAGGTCGTGGTTTTTAACCTATTCAAAGGTTTTCTACACTAAATTTTGAGTTAGCATTCATTTATTATTCATCTAGACGCTCTGAATATCCTTGGTGTAAAGGCTAAGTTCGAGATACGAAATTAGGTTATTACATTTGGCGCCGTCTGTGGGAAAGAAGTTCTCAAACTCATTATCTCATAAAATAACTAATTATTTCTCTACAAGATGAAACTTCCAGACCAAAGTACGTTAATTTCTCCATGAGAAAGAAATGTCGTACTAGCAGAATTACGGGCCAATCTCAACTCCGAAACCGAAAGGTGAGCCACTCTGAAATAATAACTAGTAGGCTTCCAGGATGCGTTAAAGGTTTTGTAAAGTCAAAAGGTCGTATAACCCAGAAGAACAAAGGTGTGTTGCCAGCTAATTCGTGAGTTTCTGTTCTCGACAGAATAGGACCTCACGGGAATAATCTGGGAGGTGAAGTTTGATCTAATCATAAGAAATATGGGGGCGAGCTCGCTCTGATACAGGAAGTTTACCAAGAAGTTGATGGTGGTCTCGCTGGAGTCAGACAAGAAGAGCCACCCCAAGGAAGAGTTTGAATTCTGGCTCTCAAGTAGATCAGGGAAGGAAGTGGCGACCACATTCCTCGCGAAGACGAGTCCCGCGACCAACCACCACAACTCGTCAGTACGTAACTCAGGAAAATGTTGAAAAGTGCATCAAAGAATTGCTCGATGCTCAAGATCAGACCACTAAAAGAATTCACGACAGGTTATTGAAGAGCCCGATCACATAGGAGCTACAAGATGGCGAAGTTCCCACTGGTTTCTACACTCAAAAAAGACAAGGGGACTGATCCAGTGGAACACGTTCAAGAATTCCAGGATGCTTTAGGCTTATATTCTAAATCCAACCACATTCTATGTCGGCTCTTTCCTACCAGTTTATAATGTAAACCTTTGTGGTGGTTCCACACATTACCAGAAGGGTCCATTACGACTTTCGAGCAATTGAGGGAACTATTCGTCAAGAATTACTCGCACAACAAACACAAAAAGGATAATCTATATTATTTATTCAACCTTAAGGAGGTACCAGGAGAGAAGCTCGAGACATTCACTAAGAAATTCTTAGAGTTGACCCGAAAAGTAGATCGACTAGATCAAAAGATTACTATTTTGGCCTTCACCAATATTTTGCTCATCGATGGAAGGGTGAAGGAGTACATTATTCTAAACAAACCCACAACTTTGGAGGACATGATCAAAAAAGTCAACTGGTATATCGATCTCGAAAGAATGGTGTCCGACAGACAAAAAACTCAAAAATTAATCTTGATAGCTAGAGATCAATCCATATTCTAAGATTTCAATCGCGTTGCTGATCACGGAGGAGATAGGAAGAAAACAAAATCTATTGAAGATCGACCTCGGAAAGGCAGTAATATGCCAAAACCCTGTCTTCCCAGAATGACTGTTACCATAGCCAGTATTTATCATATACTTTAAAAGGATAGGTTTTTTGCAATGCACAGTATCTCCAACCCATTGAGAACAAACCATATTACATTCACCATAAAGTTTGACATCATGAGATGAAGCATTATTTGGCTTTACAACGACTATTGGAGTATATTTTTACGGGTGAACGAATGCATGAATACATCATGGACATTAAAAATTACAAGAATGAGAGTTAGAGACTTCCCACAGAGGTCGTACAGGTCGAAAAAACGGCAGAGGAGAAGCATTTATACCATATCTCCCTCAGCCACTTTATTGAGACTCATACCATTAATAAATCGAACAGGTGCAAAAGACGACGTATCGGCCAATGTCACGACTTGTCCATGGACGATAAAGAAGCTCGGTAACTTCCCATATCTAGCTCCCAACGCATATGGATCTCTTTTAATGATTGTGATGTTCGCCACGTCAACTTTCCTCACCACAATGCACTGGTAATCATGCTGAAAATAAGAAATATCGTACTACATACAATGAGGGTAGATACTGGTAGTAGCATTGAACTACTTTTTTAAAAACACGATTGATCAGATGGGGCTGGCCGATAAAGTATAGCCTAGTAACATTGGTATTTGTGGATTCAACGGCTCTAGATAAGAGTGTAGGAAAGATTATACTTCCTATTACAGCTGGTCCAGCAACAGTCGATGAAGTATTCTATGTTATCCATGCAAGATCGCGTTATCTAGGGATCATGGGACACTGTTGGTTGTATAACATGCGAGTTATCCCATCAACTTATCATTTGGCACAATGATTCAAGTGGAATGGCAGCATTTATGGGATCAAAGGAAGTTAGAAGTTAGCCCGAGCCTATGAAAATTTTGTTTTCACTATGACATAACCATCCATACCACAGCTCGCATAGCAATTATAGAAATCCACAGGGAACATTACATAAAACTTTACAGAACACGAACTGCTATGAGCAGAAACTACAGAATACGTCGAGATCAGTGGAGATAAAAGAGGCACCTATATCAGAACTCTTTTACCCACCATAGAGCGCAATGCTCTTATTCAATTTCTCATAGACAACAGTGATGTCTTCGCTTGGACGTTTCATGAAATGTCAGGTATTGACCCAAATTTGGCCTGTCATAAGCTTAATTTGAAAGATAAAGCTGAGGTAGTCAAACAGAAATAGAGAACTTTAGTACCGAGACTCCAAGAAGAAGTCAACAAAGAGATCAATAAGCTCATTGAAGTTAGCTTTATTCAAAAAGTCAACTACTCAGAATGGATCTCGAACATTGTTGCAGTACCGAAGAAAAATGGAAAAATTAGAGTCTGCGTAGATTTCACAGATCTCAATAAATATACTCCGAAAGATAGTTTTTCACTTCTTATCATCCATCATCTGTTCGATTTGATCGCAGGGCTTGAACTCTTATCAATGATGAACGTCGCATTAGGGTACAACCAGATACCTCTCTTAGCCGAAGATCAATAAAAAATGACTTTCATTACAGAGCATGGTATGTATTGCTACAAAGTCATGCCTTTCGGACTCAAGAATGCAGGAGCCACTTTCCAAAGATTGATGGCACAGATGTTCAAAGATCATCTCAGGAAAATGATGGAAGTTTATATTGATGATATGTTATGCAAAAGTCTCAAAAAAGAAAATTATCTCTCAGATTTACACACGACTTTCGAAATTCTTCGATCGCATAGAATGAGACTCAATCCTGACAAGTGCCAGTTCGGAGTCCAATTTGGCAAATTCTTAGGACATTTAATCAGCAAGCAAAATATAGAGGCTGACCCAGATCGTATTCGTACACAATTATTTATGCCTTCTTTAAAAACGAAAAAAGACATACAGAAGCTAGTCGGCAAGATAACGGCCATCAATCTTTTTGTCTCAAAATCTTCAAATCGGTGTCGATGGTTATTCGACCTGCTGCGCGAAGGGACCAAGAAAAAGAAACCTAAAGAAGATCCTGAGATCGAGTGGACTGCAGAATGTGAAGCAGCTTTCCAGGAACTCAAGCGCTATTTGGGAAAGCCACCAATAATGAGTACACCCAAGGAAGTAAAAGAGCTCACCATATATCTTGTTGTTACTGATGAATCATTGAGTTCAGTCTTTATTTGACTTGATGAAAAAATAGAGAAACTTGTCTACTTCATCAACAAAACTCTCACTCCGGCAGAAGCACGGTATTCTAAGATCGAGAAACCACTGTTAGCTCTCATTTACACATTACAAAAATTAGAATAGTATTTTCAGGCTCACTCAGTTCGAGTAATGGAAAATTATCCTTTGCGTGAATCTTGTCCATGCGAGTGAAATTTAGACGAGTCCAACAATGGTCGGTAACTCTTGGCGAGCATGACATACATTTCGAACCACGACATTCTAAAAAGGACCAAGAAGTAGCAGATTTTCTCGTAGACTTCTCAGTAGAAGATCTTGACTGGGAAGAAGATAGTACAGAGATAAATGAAGAACAGTTCAAAGAAAAGACAGACTGGATATCTAAAAAAGGTTGATGTCTTCTAACTGATGGTTCTGCCAGACCAATGGGGTCAGGCATTGGCATCATCCTTATCATACCTTTTAATGACATAATTGAAAAACAATAAGACTCAACTTCAAAGCCACCAACAATGAGACAGAATATGAGGCATTGATTCACAGTCTAGATATGGCTCTAGAGATTGTAGATAACTAAAAAGATGGCGTCCTCTTCAATGACCGATAGTTGAATGATGATATATTTTTAACAATAAAATGATTAGTCGGTCATTAGAGATAATGTCAAAGCCCAACTAAAATTGCACGGTTGTTGTAGATAATTTTAAAGCCCAACTAAAATGTAACTATATGATATATTTTTTCGCATAACTAAAAAGATATTTAATATATAAAATAGTAATTACCATAAGAAATTTTAGGTTGTCCTTGACTTCTTTTAGATCTTTCTTAAACATATTTACCTCATCAATCAACTCCAAATTCGTGTTATGCAAATCCTTATTTTGCTTTAGCAAATGCTTTGTTTTTTTTAGTATAATCAGGCAACACTGACACCAAGTGCAATCATCGTCCTTGGGCGATCTGTTTTGTTTCTTTATTTATCCATTGTTTGTATGAATTAAATTAAGTATAAGAAACATAAAATATACCATTGGATTAGTTAAACAACACTAATACAACTTAAGGTTTTTGCCTTCACAACAGAATTATCACCACTTGTTGTTTTAGTTTTAGGATCCAAACATTCACATTGCCTTATCTTTTTCAGGACAAATCAAAGGAAACATTAGTACCTCATGATTATACCAACAATAAAATTTACTATTTTTGTAATAGCTAAAGTAAAAAGACTGAGTAGTCCACTAATAATAAATATTGGGCACTGCTAATCCACAATCTGATTGAGAAGCTTTAGTTAGTAGATAGAACGAAGAATACTAATTAGATTTGGAAAAATAGAGATTCGATTACTTAAACTTGAAGTAATTATAATAAAAAACCCCAAACCCTAGGCTTATCTTAGAACTCTCTTATGATCTAAAATAACATAGAAAATAACTTAAGTTCTCTTTATATACTAGGAAACTCGAAATTACAAAATAGAATACATCTCGAGGCAAAACAATGCCTGAGAATCAAAATACCGCCAGAGTCGTTTGAACGAACTAGGGAGTCGTTCGAACGACTTTACGACTAATTAGTCTAAACCTTAGAAAAGTTGCCTGATCATTCGAACAAAACCCAACTCCATCGAATGAAATATGGCTCTGGGCCAAAATTTTAGAGTACATGACAACTCGTTTGAACGGCACTCAGCTACTTTCGAACGACTTTGACAAATCTTCAAATAACTCTAGATCCTCCTGAATCATGGTTCCCCCTTTAGGAGCCTTGAGCTCCTGCTTAAGCTAGAACTAGAGATGTGGGAATGCGGCGATACCCAATTCCCTGCTGTACCATTTCGACTCACTCGGTAGCTGACCCTTCTTCCCAAATCGGAACGAATCAATAACACCCCGTCTTGTAGTATGATCCTTCCGCTCTAGAATACCATCCTCCGGCAATGGATATTCTCTTTTTATCCATAAGTCATCAACTGGTGGTAGGTGAATTTCAATTTCATAGTCTTCATCCAAAAAAGGCGGTTCAAGCAGCTTCAAATGTTTGGAATTAATGTTTCTGAGCTTCAACTGCCTCATGAACCTTGCTGATCTTCTCAATGAAATGTTGAGCTTTAACCTGCTCCTCTTCCTCCTTCCCTAACACCGTCTTGTCGCCAAGACTAAATGCCAAATCAAAAGGGATTTACGGCAAGTACCCCAAACAAACTTCAAAAGAAGACCTCAACGTAAAACTATGAATCGCCCAGTTGAACGCAAACTGAAGATACAACAAACTCTCATCACAAGTCTTAGGATGCTTAGAATAGAATCCTTGTAATAAATGTACCAAAGTATGGTTAACGACCATCGTTTGCCCGCCTGTCTGCAGATGAAAAATGGTACTTCTCTTCAACTTAGTATCCATCATCCCCCATAACGATCTCCAGAAATTTCCCCAAAAGCGGTTATCCCTATCATAAATAATAGAATAAGGGAGCCCAAAACACCTCTAGACGTCTCTGAAAAACAATCGCGCTTCTCCTTCCCCTATGACCGTCTTCTGGCATGGAATAAGAACAATCATCTTGCTGAATCAATCCACCACCACAAATAAATAGTCATTCTTACCCCTGGTCATGGGCAAACTACCCATAAAATCTATCGAAATACTTTCCCAAGGTCGACTAGGAACTTGCAATGGTAAGAACAATCCTATCTTCCTATTGGAAGGTTTCGATGTGTTGCATAGCATGCAACCACGAACCACACGAGCAACATCCACCTACATCTTCGGCCAATAGATATAACGCCACAAATTTAAAAGAGTCTTCTCAACCCCGAAATGACCTCTTACACGGGAACAATGTGCATTCCGAATCCACTATAAACGGTCTCTACCCTCAGGAATACATAGTAGACTGCCCCTGTAAATCAAACCATCCTTCAGAACATACTCGCATGTCTTTCCCTGCAGTAACTTCTCGTGAATCACACTGAGCTCCTTGTCGCCATCATACCCTAAAACGTACTCAGAAGGACAATTGACTGGATATGCATAGCTACCAACAAAGCAGAAATAGTTGGCAATGGAGGTCGAGATAACATATCAGCCATCTTGTTGTTCACTCCTTTCTTATACTTGATCAATAAGGTAAACTGCTGAAAGTACGACATCCACTTCATATAGCGAGCTTGCTGAAGCTTGGATTGCGTAGATAAGAACTGTAACGGCTTATAATCGGAATGTACCACAACCTCCTTTCCCAATAAGTAACTTCACCAATGCTTAACTGATTAATATAGCGCGTAGAACTCCTTATCGTAGGTAGGATAGTTGCATACTGCTCCTGTAAACATCTTAGAATGGTAAGCAACCGGCTTCCCATCCTGCCAAAGGATTTCCCCCAATGCATAGTCTAACGCATCTGTCTCGACCTGGAGCATCCGTAAACTTCCGCTTCAGTAAAAGAAAGGTCTTCTCAAGGTGTCCTTCCCAAATAAACTGTACCCCGGTCTTCGCCAAAGATTGCAGCAGTGGGGATATTTGGGAAAAATGCAGAATAAATTTCCGTAAGTACTGACAAGAACCCATAAAATTCCTCACTTCCATCACTGTGGGGGGTCTAGGCCAATTACTAATGACCGAGACCTTCTCTGTATCAACCTCAAGCTCGCCGCCACCAATTATAAATCCCAAATAGACTAGCTCCCGTTTCCCAAACTATCACTTCTTCCCGTTCAGAAAAGCCTATTGTGATCGCAATACGCCCAACACTTTGCGTAAATGGCCATGATCCTCCTCCCATGTATGACTATATATCAAGATATCACCTAAATATACAATCACAAAATCATCAATAAATGCACAAAGTATTAGGGATGGCAATGGGGCGGATTTGGGGCGGAGGAGCCAATACCATCCCCATCCCCGCTTAGGTTCCCACCTCTCATCCCCGCCCCGATCCCCATTTAAATTAAACCGGGATTCCCAAATCCGCCCCACTTAATTACATACAATACCAGACCCGCCCCATCCCCACCTCAATCCCCATTTAAATTAAGCGGGGATCCCCAAATCCGCCCCACTTAAATACATACAATACCATCCCCGCCCCATCCCCGCCCCATTTAGCTTAAAAAAAACAAAAAAACAAAAAAAACAGTTTATATGATATTCTGAAGAAAAAAAAGGACATTATGAAAAAATAGCTTATACAATACCAGACCAAGCAGTTTACAAGACATTATGAAAAAATATTAAAACAAGCAGTTTACAGGCAGTTACAACTTACAAACAGATTTTGAAAATCATAGCAGTTTACAGGCAGTTACAAGCATCAGTCGGCCAGAACTTCTTAGCAGCACCAATCTCGTACAACTTCTTAAGAGCACCAATCAATATTTTCTAAGCTTACCGATGAGGGATGTTTAGCTTCTTCATCTTTAATGCCCACATCATTAAGCATTGGAGATCTAAAAATAACTGGCCAAAAAACATTAGTCACAAATAATTTCAATCCACCATTTTAAATCCGCAAACCGCGTCACAAAAAAGCATACCATTATAAACTTTAGTGAATAACAGCCCAACAGAATCATCTAAAACCTTCTCTATTGTAATCAATATATGATACATCATACACGTAATTGTTAAACCTATTTACTCTATATAAAATGAGCAAAATATGACACTGATCAAAAGCTACTGAAGTAAAGTAGAGGAGGAGCTATCTAAGATCTGCAATGACATTCTTACTATTATTGATGAGCATCTGATCCCTACTTCTGGTTCAGGAGAATCAACTGTTTTCTACTACAAGATGAAAGGTGACTACTTCCGTTATCTTGCGAAGTTTAAGACTGACCGAGAAAGGAAAGATGTCGCAGATCAGTCATTGAAGGGCTATGAGGCTGCTTCCAAGATGGCGAGCACGGATCTTTCCTCAACCCATCCAATCCGTCTCAGTCTGGCCCTCAACTTCTCTGTCTTCTACTATGAGATCTTGAACTCCCTTGAAAGGGCATGTGCCATTTGGAAAAACAATCATTTGAGGAAGCAATTGTTGATCTGGACACCTTGAGTGAGGAGTCATACAAAGATAACACCCTAATTTTGCAACTTCTGAGGGATAACCTTACACTGTGGACCTCTAATTTACCTGAAGATGGAGGCGAGGATAGTTTTAAGGGCGAGGAGCCTAAAACTGCTGAACCTGAGAGCTGATGGAATTATTAAAAATGTTTTATGCGTGAAAAATTCAACGTATGGTATATCATTGGAATCTCGAAAGGTACTCTTACAAGTGGCAGTGTTAGTGTGGTTTTAAAATGGCGTTGCGATTCAGAGAAGGAGAAAGCTACAGTTTGTTATTCGGCCCAGCTTTCTTCCATTTTAATTTTGCTAATCTGTCTATCCTTTCGAGATTGTGGGTTAGATGCTTTTATTAGGTGAAGTTGCAAAATGTAACTATCTTTTACTTTTAGCTTTTCTGAGTTATGTAACCTGCTACTTATACTTTTATTAGGCGAAATTCTCTAATCATAAAGCACAACAATATGCCTTCCTGGACCTGTATTAATTTTCTTTAAGAGATCATGTAGCTACTCTGAGATATGAGAGTTACACTATTGTCCATGTTCGTAGAGAGGCTAATAAATGTGTCGATAATTTAGCTTTTATTTATTTCTATTCCTTTTGGTGAACTTGCCACCTCTCTTAGCTTCTTGCTAATGATCTACGTATCTATATTGAGAATGAGGCTTTGGTAAGGTGTTCATAAGATTGTAAAATTTTGCATTTTCCTTAATATATACCTGGTGTCTTGGGGTCCTTGCCTTAATTCTAGTTTGCCTAGCAAATATAAAGAAGTTTATTGGAATGTACAGTACTTGAGTTTTCTTAACCTGTTGTATATATTGACATATTGGAATTTCATTAGTGATGCAAAGTTTGAGAGATGTCAATTGCTATAAAAGTTCAGCTTATATGGGGCTCCAACTTCACAAGGACATCAATTGATCTTTCAGACCTGCAGTTCTATCCAGATTGGTCTCACAATTGATCTTTCTAAAGGTAACTAATGAAGCTATACAAAGTCAAAGATTGGGCGTCAAAGGGATGTCAGACCTTGATTCTAAACTTTAGACCAATCTGTGATAGATGTAAATACACATAGGGATATTTTGATTCCTAAACTTTAGACCAATCTGTGATCTGTCAACCAATAATCTCTTAATCATCATATATATGTAGATGGCAGAGGAGCAATGAATAATGAAGCATTAAATAGCTCTAATAGGTTGCCAAAAGAAGAACAAATGGTCGACTAAATCATTGAGTTAAAAGTTTATATTTACAGCTTGATTTGGAGAGAAAGAGATGCAACTGACCTTCGATTTTCCACTGCTGTTGTTTGCTGTTGAAATCTCGATTAAACCCAATTGCTTGAAACCCAATTGCTTGAAATCTCAATTAAATTGAGTTGTTGTTTGCTGAGTTGAAATCTTGATTAAAGTATAAACCCAATTGAAGAGAAGAGAGCTTCTTGAAATTGAAGAGCTGATGGAGTTGAAAGAATTGAAATTGAAGAGTATAAACCCAATGGAGCATAAAGTGTTGAAAGAGTTGAAATCTCGATTAAACTGAGTTGTTGTTTGCCGTTGGCTGTTGAAAGAGAAGAGAGCTTCTTGTTCACCTAATTGAAGAGCTTATTGTTAAAAGAGGAGAGCTTGTTGTTGCCTTGTTGGCTTACTGATGAAAGAGGAGAGCAGCAGCTTGTTGTTCTGATAGGGTTTCTAATTCTGAATTCTGAAGTTATTGGGGGTATACTAATAAATGTATTAAGTATCTAATGGGGCAGATAAGGGATTTTATGTGAGCAGGCCCAAATCCCTCCTGATCCCCAGCGGATTTTGGGTAGCTTATACCATCCTCACCCCCATACCCGCTTAGCTCATACCAAATCTGCCCCGTTCGGGGAGGGGCGGGGCGGGGCAAATTGCCATCCCTACAAAGTACCTCATACATTAGGCGTATAAACGTCGCCGAAGCATTGTATAACCCAAAAGGCATCACTAACCACTCAAATAAGCCATGTTTGGTCTTGAACGCCGTCTTCCAAATATACTCCTCCCAGATTCTAACTTGATGGTAACCCATATTAAGATCCAACTTGGTGAAAAACTGAGTCGTCTGTAACTCATCTAAAAGCTCGTCAATCCGTAGAAGCGAATAACAATTTTTCATTGTGATCTTGTTCAACGCCCGATAATCCACACACATCCACCAAGACCTATCCTTCTTCGGCACCAGTAAAACTGGTGAACCACAAGGTGAGCAACTTGGATTAATAACTCCTTGCTCCATGAGTTCATGTATCTGTTTCTTGATCTCATCAGACTCTGTAACAGAAGTCCGATATAACCCAATATTGAGTAGTGGCTCACCATTCACCAAGGTGATATCATGCTTCACATCCCTCTTACGCAGCATCCCTTCTATACCTAGAAACAAGTCTTCATACTCCTCTTACAACTCTCCCATATCGGTTTATTGCTTAGGAGACATTGCCACAGTAAACAATACTGTAGCCGATGGACCCTCTTGAACTGGTCACACCAGCAACAACAAAAATTTGCCACTCGCATTAACTAACCTCTTCGCCTGAGTCACCGTTACCAAATTACGGGTAGTGATATGTTTTTTGCAAGCATTAATATAAAACTCAATCCCATCCTTTACCAAGCGATACTTGCGAGTACGACGGTAAAGGATTGCATCATGGTCCCAAAGATAAGGGATACCCAAGATAACTTGACACACGTTCAACGGAACCACCTTACATGTTACTTCATCAATAAACTTCTCAGTAACCGCAAACTTGAACGTACACTGCTTAGTGATCTTCAACTCCGCGTCTTTCTGAATCCAACCCAAACCATACGGCTTAGGATGAGCCACAATAGCCAAACCCATCTTCTTCACCATCGCCTCAGAAATTAAATTCTTCTGACTACCCGGATGAATGATGGCCTCGACTAAGCTTTGCTTCACTTGAATGCTGACAAAGAAAAACTCTTCTCGACTCGCCTCTTCGATAGCTAGAGGTTGCTTGAGCATTAGAGTAAGCTTAGGATTTAGCTTATTTAAATCCAGAAGATCCACAATTGTTGCGCCTAGTGTACATTTCTCTTTCTTGCCCTTCTCTTCCTTCGGTCGAAGCTCCGGGAAAAGTTTCCAACATTTATCGAAATTGTGCCCATTAGCCTTGGAATGACTACAGATAGTCCCCTTGAATGAAGACCCCTCTCCTTTGGACTCCCATTTCTGATCAAACTTTTAATTAGCATTGTACCCCGACTTATTCTTGTCGTCTTTCTTATCGTTTTTCAAGTACTTCCCTTCATTGGCAATTGTTTTAACGGTAGCGTCCTCAATATTCTCCACTTTGAAGAGTTTTAATTTTCTTCGAATGGACTCCGATAAACCCCCCGTAAACTTCATAAACACGTCGTACTCATCCACATCAATATCTAAAACCAACGCTTAGTTATGAAATTCCGTAATGAATTATTGTACGGATTGCCCAAACCTTTGGCGCAAATTGTGCCATTTGTACCATCGCTCATGTTCATACCCAATCGGATAGAATTAGTTCCTCACCCTGACCTTGAATTCCTTCCAACTCAGACTTCCGACATCATGTCATTTCTGGCAGGATTTTCACCATGAAAGTGAGTGACTTATGAATTTCAAAGTAGATAAGCAAATCTTATGAGCGTTAAAATATTTATCTACGGAAAAATAGGTCTCCAACCTATTTAACCAATTATCTAATTTCTCGGCATCGACGGAACCATCGAAAACCAGAATCTCAATCTTAAAGCCAATACGAAGATTACGCATAGGATTCGTTGATTTACCAAACCTGGGAGCCCCATGACGGAATTGGCATCACTAAAATCACTATCTTTCTCCGTATTAGCCTCATCTTCATCCACCTCCAAAACCCCTTTCTCCTTCGATCGGCGTCGTCGTTGAGAGTGGCCTTGCCGATTCGCTGAAACGGAAAACAACACAAGGTTTGTGATACGCAATTGTTCGACTAACTCCCCTATATTAGAAGTGAGGGCGGAAATAGTCGTTTCCAAAGTCGTGAGTCGATCGTTGGAATTACCCATCTCCAAGTCGTCCTTCTTCTTTGAAGTTGGTTTACAATAGATCTTCACGGACTCACTAGCATCCCCTTCGTTTGCTTAAGACGGTCACGTGTAGAGACCATAAACCACAATCAACCCCTCGAGAATCAAAACTGGAAAACTGATACCACTTAATCCATAATCCGATTGAGAAGCTTTAGTTAGTAGAAAAAACGAAGAACACTAATTAGATTTGGAAAAATAGAGATTCGATTGCTTAAACATAAAGTAATTACAATGAAAACTCTCAAGCCCTGGGCTTCTCTCAGAACTCTCTTCAGGTCGAACATAATCTTAAAAATAACCTAAGTTCCCTTTATGTACTAGGGAACTCAAAATTACAATATAGAACGCATCTCGAGGCAAAATAATACCTGAGAATCAAAACACCGCCAGAGTCGTTTGAACAAACTAGGGAGTCGTTCAAACGACTTTACGACTAATTGGTCTAATCCCTAAAAAAGTTACCTGATCGTTCGAACAAAATATGGCTCTGGGCTAAAATTCCAGAGGACATGACAACTCGTTCGAACGACACTCAACTTTGTTCGAACGACTTTGACAAATCTTCAAATAACTCTAGATCCGCCTGGATCAACTGCACAATTTTGTCTTTCTTAGTACGTGTTTTAATGAAGCAATCAGATCTCGACACCAGGGCTTCAAACTTTAATTTCTTTTCTTGGGCCTACACATACAAACATTCATAAACTAGATGCATGGACATTAGTAGATAAATTAACAAGTCAAACCAAAGTATATTAGAGCAAATAGATTAACAAGTAAGGTCAAACTAATTAAATAAAGCAACTAACCCAAGTTATTATAAAGTTAAACTAGCAACTAAGAAGAGATTATACAACAACTATTGCTTCAACTAACCCATTAATGGAGTATTCAAACATTATGTCTTTTATGGGAAAAACAACCATCTTATGTCATGAATCCTAATTCGTCTTTAAGCACGGGGGGTTTTATGCTAATCTCTAGCCTATAAAATTATCATTCATGAACTACATGGCATCATTCAAGGTGTAAAGTTGGTTACTACTTAGGGTATTTGAAAAAATTCATGGTAGACGCTAACTCTGTAAATGATATATAGCATTAACGAACTCATAACTCTCCCATTAGGAGAACAAGAAGCATACTTATAAACTACACACCTTTACATGCTCATGCAGAATATGATGATTTTAAGGATTATAAAGTTCCCAAAACAATGACTATCGTTATTAAGATAAAAGAACCAAAGTTACAAAAAAGAAAGCCAAGCTACAACAGTGAGGTAGTTGGAAGGTACACTCAAGATAACTATCAAAAATTTATAAGGATTTTGGATGAGGATTAAGCAATAGATCGAGTTGTGGCCCAGCCATTTCTTACTCTGAGAGCTTTACACAATTTGAGAATACATATACAATATCATCTCAATCTGTTGTGTAAGATACACTAGTGTCATCCAAAAAGAGGACCTACTTTAATCACCCAAAACAGTCATCTATCGAGAAGCTTAGGAAAGACTTGTTTTCCATTTTACATGAACAATAATTGTCTTACTTTTCTGGATCTTCGAAAAAGTATGTAATTTATGGAAGTAAAAGCTCAAGTATATCTGACGAGATAGACCATGGGAGTTTTCTCATTAAAAATCCCAGCTTAAAAGCTATAGAGGAGGAGTCAGAAGCTAGCTCCCTTAAACTAGATTACAAGCTAAACATTATAAATGAGGCGTATTCCTCTTCTGATTCACTTCATATACATATTGATCGCAAGGGTATTTTGTTCTCAAGTGTTGGCATTGTAAAAATTACTAAGCCCTTACGACAAGGAATACAAGAAAAGACAAATAGCGATAATGCCTGCTATGAAAGGCTACAAGTTATGAGAGGTCACAATTCACCATTAACATCCATAAATCTAAAAGATGTTCTTAACTTTGAGAAGTTTTTGAAGAATTTAACTCATGAAGAACAACAACTATTGATGAAGTGCCATCAATTGATACTGTCATCATCAACAATTACACCTCCTGCTTTAGTTCAAGAAGTTTATTTGCCGCTCCTCCCGATAGAAGCTCCCTCATACTAGACTCTTTGGACTTCATTGAAGAATATGGTCCTCTTTTTTATGTTCCATCCAATGGATCCTTTCCACAGGAAGAACTTCTAGACCCATTCTCAAGTTGTAGCTCAAGGTAGATTAGAGCTAACAGTGGTACTTCTATGGTCTGGGGTTCGTGCCTAAACCCCACGATTGCCTACAAAAAAAAAGCAAGTAGTTTTCCTAATTCCCAGATAACTTTCAAAGCTAAAATAAAAAATAACAAGTTTATGCCAAATAACAGCCATGTTGTTTCTACCCACGCATGCGGGTGCCTCCAGTTTCTCCCGATTTGTACTATTCTACTCACTTAAAGCATACAATGCAAAATATATTAGTAACAAACTGGTTAAATAATAATTCTTATAAATCATTATTTATCTATATAGGACAAACCTGGAACGCAGCAAAATTGCAATAGTCTACAAGCATACGCCAATCGTCAATATTAACAAATTCAGGGGCAACACCGGCTTTCCCCACCATGGTATTTTTACCCTTCACATACTTATACAAATCACTCTTAAAATTACTTTTCTCAATTAACCCCATATTGCTTTGATTTTCTAATTATGGAGAGAGGTTGAGTATCTGATGTTGATTTTCAAGTTTCTTAAACTCTTTTTTCTCTTGCAACTCTTGAAAAATCGGGTAAAACATGACATTTGTAAGGTATATATTGAGAAAAGAAGAAGTTGCAGAAATCCAGGGAAAGAAGAGGGAAAATTGTCGTCAAAATTCAGCAAAAAATGTAGAGAGAATCCCAAATACAAAGATGATAACTGTAAGAGGGTGATGGTCGTGATTGGGTTCTTTTTAGGCCAATTTAAGGCAAGAAGATTGTGGTAAATCATCTTCATAAGAGGGGAGGAGAAGTGGAATCGTGAGAGAGGTTGAAAAGGTAAATCATAATTTTTTGGAGGGCAAAGACGACAGGGAATTAAGAAGATGTCAAAGACAACGGAAACCGTTTCCATATAAATTACTTCAGTCCAACCACAACAAACATCGTGTGTCGTTAATTCCCTACGATAAAAACAACCCAAAATAATATATTAATAAAAGCAACAGCGACAATTATATTTTTCGTTGACAGCAAAAAACCGTCACCAATTACTGACAGTGATAACCCGTCCCTAAAAAAAATAAGAAATAAGAAATAAACAAGAAGCAGACATTACACAAAGATTTACCGTGGTTCACCCCGAAGGGCTACGTCCACACCCACTAAATTCGTGAATCTACTATTACAAGCTCTCAAGAGATCCCATCACTCTTTGAGATCTATAACCTTTCAGCAAAACTCACATAGAGTTTCAAGGTATACAAGAGATCAATAAAGCCATCAATAAATGCAAAATTATCTCAACCACACTAGAAACCGCTATGACCCATCTTGAATGAAGCTTCTACGCTAACCATCGTCTTCGATCTATCGTTGCATTTCCTCATCATTGGTTATCTTCTTCTTGAACCATCTCTACTCTCTTCCCTTCGATTTATATTTTAGCTAAGCATCAGAGAGGCCATTCCCTCTCTTCATCAAACACCCAAGAGAACTCTCTAACTTTTACAACCTTGCAAAGACCCCTCTCTCTAAAAACCTTTGTCATGGAGTCTACATCTCTACTAGGTTAGGGTTGGGCCAAGCCCCCCTAGGTCTCTTTTATATCATAAGAGACCTAGAATACAAGACTCCTTCGAATTACTTATTACGAGGCATTTCTGCAGCCAAAAACAAGTTACAACCGATCTATGTTCGAACAGAGATATTTCCTATTTGAATAGAGACAAGTCTGACTCTTTCTGTCTTGATCGAATAAAAACCCAAAAAAAAATCTTTTTTTTTTCTTCCTCTTCTTTTGAGCCGTAAAACCTAATAGTTTTGACAAAACAATGTTGCGACCACCTCGCCGATCCCTTGGGTAGCTCCCGCGATTAGTGCCATTTTACCTTCTAGTAGAACACCCACAGCAGCTAGGTATACCCTGACGTGGCAGGGTGAATTCTAAATCTACCCTCTTTTCTACCCAATTCCTCTCCCAGCAGCTAGGTGAATACGTGACGTGGCTCTCTCAAAATGCATCCAAGGGTGGATTTTCCACCCTGAGGGTGAATTTATGTCGCGTGGTTCAAAAGTGCGCGTACACACTTCTCCCCATAGATGACAACACGTGTTCTCCCATCCAATGGTTCCTATTAAGCACAATTCTGAAGTGCACGTAACTTGAACTTCTAGGATTAAACCACGTGGACGGTTGAGATTTAAATATTTTCAAACAGCTAGTTTTTGTCGCGCGGTTCAGAATTGCGCGGTATAAGCCTGTATAAAAAATATTATTGGTTACCCATTATTTCACCTGAGTTTTTCTCTGATCAAAGTTCTTCAACAAGATGCTCAACGACTATAAACGGCTACTTTTTTCTCTATTTATAACCCCCATTCATCTCCAACTTTCTTCTACAATCAACTCATTCATCTTATATCTCAAAACTCAACCTTCTTCATTTCTTATCAATTGCGCCAAATCAAGTCTGACAAAATCATTGCAGACCTGCTCAGGCCTAAGACATCACTCTCATCTTGGGAGTCATCGTCTTCATCATCGTCCAGTGACGAAGAACTATTCCGACGTCAAGTTGAGTTGTTACACGAGTATAGCAAGATTATGATTAAGATGGGAAAAGTATAAGAAAAAGAGCAAGAGGCGACATCATCACGGAGGCGGGGAGGTAGTAAAAGGGGACGGATTGACAAACAGAAAAACAGTGAGCATAAATTGGGGGAGGATAGTCTTAATCAGGATTACTTCGGTGACAACCCAAGATTTAAAGGTATCTCATTTCGTCGTCAATTCCGTATGAGCGAAGGTGTGTATCAACGTATTTATGATCAAATACTTTCTTTGAACCCCTATTTTATTTAAAGAGAAAATGCCGCCAAGACTATGAGCTTATCCTCGTACCAAAAGATAGCGTGCGCACTTCGCATGTTTTGTTACGGTACGAGCGCAGACGCCCAAGAAGAATACCTTCGGATTTGGGAGTCTACGGCTATTTTGTGTTTGAAAGAATTTTGTAAAACTATTATAACACAATTTAAAGCTCAATACCTTAGATATCCTAATAAAGGCGATACATTACACTTATTAGAAGTGAATGGATCGCGAGGCTTCCCGGGGATGTTAGGTAGTTTAGATTGTATGCATTGGAAATGGAAGAATTGTCCTACCGGGTGGGCAGGACAATATACCGGGTATAAGAATATCCCGACGGTAATTTTAAAAGCGGTTGCATCCCAAGATCTTTGGATATGGCACGCATTCTTTGGGGTTCCCAGTTCTAACAACGACGTGAGCGTCTTGCATCAAGGGTGGCTTTTCAACAACTTGTCTAATAGAGTTGCGCCGCCATACAACTATAATATAAGCACGGTACCGCACACTATGGGGTATTACTTAGCGGATGGAGTCAATCCAAGATGGCAAACACTTGTTCAAACCATAAGAAATCCGTCCAACGATGCCGAAAGACATTTTTCAAAGATGCAAGAATCATGCCGGAAAGACGTAGAGCGTGCTTTTGGGGTATTACAAGCTAGGTTTCAAAAATTGGCAAACGGTACGCGATTTTGGAAACCTAGTGATCTAGGAAATGTTATGTACGCATGTATAATCTTGTACAATATGATCGTGGAAGATGAACGTCATACTTACATCCGGCAAATGGACATTGATCCCGAGTTTAGAAAAGCCATGGATAATTGGAAGGAGGATTTAAATCCAAGATATGTCATCAATACTATGGTATAGTACATCCAGAAGGTTCATGAAATTAGAAATGAAGGAGCTCATTTCCAATTACGAGATGAACTTGTCGCGTATTTGTGGAGTGGAAAAGGGGAAGAGTAATTGTAGTCTTCATCATTGTTTGTCTATTTTCTAAAGTAATGTATTTTCTTTTCAAGTTTAATCTTGAAGTTGTAATGTTTTTTGTTTCCAAGTCTTCATCTTTGTAACACTTTAATGAAACATAGTTTATTACTTCAGCTTTATGATTTTGTATCAATTTTATGGATTACGAACCATTAATAGTAATTTTATTAAAATAATGAAATTACATAGATCTTAATAACTACTATTAATGCTAATGATTACATCAATCTTCATCACTAGAAACATCGTCATCACTTGGATACTGCTCCTTCAACTTCTTCGAATATTCTTTAATGTGCTTCTTCATCCAACTCCTTTGTGTCATATTAGGTTACTTGGATCCGTTATCATCACTTTTAACATATGCGAGTCCTCGAAGTTTTTTTTTCGAGTTACCTCCGCTTCACGCCTCCTTTGAAACTCAGCCTCTTTTATAAACTTTCGTTTTGCTCGACGTCTAGCTTTAGCTTCCTTTTCTTCTTTCATCTGCTCATCTCTCAGATTCTATGACTTCATCATGTTGGACATTATCTCAAGCATCCTCTTCCCCCAAAAACCTATACTTGACTTTTCCGCTTCTTTTGCCTTATATTTTTTTTGGTCGTCCGGTCGTACATCCCCACAAGAATATAGTGGTACATCCACGTCGATAAAATCGTCCAAAATTGCAATATTTGGGGTGTCGAATGTAGGTGTTTCAGGATTGGTATTGGTAGAGTTACCCAGGCTATCGCTAAAATTTGACTTCCTAGCAACGTTGCGGGCAGGATGGCCGATGTGGTGAATTTACGACCATTTTGGGCAAGTTTCCAAAACTTTGCACGCTTCTCCAAATTTAAATGGTTTGCCTTGTAGTTGAAAAAATGCATCATTTTCCATACGTTCCTAGAAATCAAGTTAGAAAATCTTTTAGAGTATGATTCACATTTAAACATTAATGAAATGAGAAAATTAAATGAAATACTTACGAAGTCATCCATTCTAATATCGGTATGATGTCGGCTCTCAAGGTCTTGAATGATACCTCCAAAATTTAAACATTCTTTATTGAGCCACCTCTTATACGCACAATTGACACCGTTGTACGATCGCCACATCGATTGATCAACATAGAAGGAGTTGAATTGATCACGATCCTTAAACCAAAATGTAGCGGCTTTTTAGTTGTTCGTGGTAGCGAGGTTTTGAGACACTTGGGACCAAGCGCATGCAAGATTCACGAAGTCACCAGACGACCAATTCTTAGAGTTGGAGTATTGATCTTTGTCGTCGTGAATATCCTCTGAAGCCTCAAGTACATCCTCAACTATAATAGGTATCGACGCCGTCTTTCTTTTAGACTTTGCCTTCCCGCGCGTATTACTTCTTGTAAGAACCGGATTGAGTTACTCAACCTGAGCTACATCCTCAACTATAATAGGTATCGATGCCATCTTTCATGTAGACTTTTCCTTCCCATGAGTCCACGTATTACTTCTCGTGAGAACCAGATTGAGTTCCTTGGAGATGACCAGAGATGCAACCTACGATGTATTAAAATTTAAATAATTTAAACCCCATGTACCTTGCATCGGCGTGGTACTCGAACTTCCACCGGCAAAACAAGTTTGAGATTAATAATATGGATTTCTCGGTTGAGGGTACGAGTCCGTATACCCATCAAATTGAGGGTAATATCCTTGGTTTGGGCAATACGGGCAATATCCATGGGTTTGAGATTGAAATTGATTGTCGGGTGGCAGGAATAGTTGGCGAAAATAGCGATTCTGACCTTGGGAAGTGTTAGGCATTTGTGGCAGATCAAATGTGCCAAATTGATGAGGAAAGAGGTTTCTTTGTTGGTTCGTATTGAAGGATTGAGAGTGGTTTTGAGAATTAGATTGGGATCTTGAGGAAGACATAGTGGTTTTGTTTGTAAGGTAAGGAGGGAGGATAGTGTAGAAGATTAAAAGGGAGGAGAGTGTAGGAGATGAATGACATTTATAGATAAAAAAAACTAGCCGGTAATATAGCCGTTAACAAGTGTCCAAAAAAAATATAGCCGTTAATATAGCCGTTGAGTAACTTGTACAACAAGTGTCCAAAACAAAAATATAGCCATTAATATGGCTGTTGAGTAACTTGCACAACTAGTTTCCAAAAATATAATTTTTAAAATAAAAATTATATTAATACTCCGAATAAAACATAGTTTAAACAATATTAATATACAACATAGTTTAAACAAAACATAAATAAAAGTTCTAAATAAAACATAACCTAACTGGGACGACCTTTATTTGTTTGGCGGGCGCGTCTGCCACGTGTGAGACTCTCGTCTTAGGTACATTGCACAACCGGCTCTGTCTGGTAGGAAATGGACATCTCAGCTAGTCTCTCAGAGGTCTCTCGGATGATCTCATCCCTCCGCCTCGGTTATTCCTCTAACTCGGTCATGCGATCAGCGTATTGCCCCGAGTCTTCTATTCCGCATACCGTAATCCTTGGTTTTGATGCCACAACTCATCCATACTATACGTAGGTGGACATGGGTATGGTACCTGCATCACCAGGATCGGTATCCGTCTACGTTGATCATTCGGTCCCGCCACATCCATGAACCATCCCATATCACGTGGATCGTCGGTCGCCTGAGCACCATAGTCTTGCACCTGTGAAGACGTAGCTAAACTCGGCGTAGGCGGCAAGATTATATCAGGCCGCACTAGATCACGCCCGACCGACCAAATATTTCCCGTCCTCTTTACTAAAGTGTAACCGATCTTGGGATTTGGATGAACGAGATGCCAATATGTCATGTAATCTACATCGGGAACAAGATAATCGCGACCATCGTAGAATTCCACATCCTTCAGACTCTGATATAACTCTCGATCGTACCTTGGGAATTCCATAATCTCCTGAGGGGGGTCATAGGGCACACTATCAAGCTCGATCATCTGACGCATACACTGGTCTCCTAAATACCAAAGCCTACTGTGGCCGTATGGGACTGACACCAATGGAACCCTCTGGGTGCTCAGCATTGAAGCAACTCTTACCCTTGGACGTCTCAATTTCGTAGACCTGTACCATGGTTGCCAATCAATGTTGGTTTTGTCCTTCCATTCTATCATATCTCTGATCACAGTAAAAGAGTGATGGATTTCAGACCCCGTACTCGCCCTTTCATCTCTCCACCCAGAAATACGAGGATAAATATGGCTAAAGTTCAGTACCTTAACGAGATACATTCCAACCTGACAGTACTCGAAGAACCAGTACTCTAACACCGCATAGAATCCGGTGATCGATTTCTTCACCTTCCCAGGCCTCAGAACTGAGACTTCATCAAGCCCCCATAAAGGGCGTACCCCAGTCAAAACTTGATGCACCAAGAATATTGTAGTCTGCCAAGGCTACTAGATAACCCACTCGAAGGAATGTGGCACCATTTGAGAAGAAGATATTACCCATCATATAGGCAATAAATGCCCGTGCATACACGATATCCATTTATGAGTCGTAATTGTGGAGACGTAGATTCAAAGGCTTTTCTCACTTTTTTAAATTGGAGAGAGTGATATTACCGTACCTCATGTCAGAGATTGTGATTCCCGGGAACATCTTTTCTGCTTCCTCTAACTTGGAGTACTTATCGTCGTACAGGAGTTCCCGACCCCCCCCCCCCAAAAAAAAAAAGATATGCCCGTTAGCATGATGAAGTCTAACGGTGTGAAACCCAATTCTCCGCAAGGAAAGTGAAAGGTATGAGTGGAAGGCCACCACCGCTCCACGAGAGCATGAATGAGACGGTTATCCGAGTTTCCCGCATTAATCGGGCAAAAGTCCGTAAAACCCATATCGTCGACGAACTTCTTCAACGTCGGGTACACGGCAATCCATCAGTACCACTTCAGCCTTATCTAATGATCCCCTACACTGTAATTCATCTCGGTTCTGACAAAAAAAGCACATTAACACGTTAGAAGTTCATTCGGACATTTCATCGAACACATTGCAATATACGTTAATAACAGATAAAATTTACATAAAACTTACCGGTATTTCCTCCGATCCAGCAGAAATATGGACCCAGCCGTCCGGGAGGATATCTACTCGGTTCAACACATCGTACGATGGGGTGGGATCGATATTATCCGTCATTTAATCCGGCTAAACATTTGTTACATCGGCATTCCCCCTTCATTTTACTTCCGTGTTAGAGTTACGTGTAGCTTTGGAAGCATTTTTCCTCGGTCGCAAACTAGAAGAACTCGACATTTTGAAGTGAGAAACAGAGGAAATGGGTTGGGTTGGGAAACTTGTGGAGTAAGGTTGGGTATGCCTTGGCTCAAACACAAGTGTTATGCCTTTAACACTTAGAAAAACCAATACAAGTCACAATAGGAAAAAACACAAGTGTTTAAGCCTTCTAGCTTACAGGGTGATGCCGCGCGGTTCTGAGATGCACGACTATATATTATAAAAAAAATACGTGTCAGGTTTCTATTGGCCGGTAGTTAGGCGCGGCTTAGAAGGTGCGTTGGGTTTTGAATGGCTGAGATTTAATTTCGTGGACTCATCTGAGACGTTCATTTTAGCGCGCGGTTCAGAAGTGCGTTGGGGTGAATTCACCATGGGGTGGATTGCAAACTGTTGTGGGGTAGATTGGATTCACCTTGAAATTCATCCAATCCACCCTCTTAACTGTTGTGGATACTCTGATGACATGAAAGGGAAAATGGGTTTTAGTAAATGTTGTTCCATAGGCGCCTAGGGCACCTGGTTTTCAAAAGCCGTAAATGATATAAAGGTTTAATACGGAATGCAAAAAAGACGTTGAGTATGTACTAAATCCTTGTTTAAGACATTACACACCTGGGCATAAAAATGAAAAGATCATGGATAAGCCAAGCACATTCTAGCGCATACTTAAAATTTTGTTTTTGTTTTTGGGAAGGAATCGAGAGCGTAAAACTAAAAAGAGTTGTGTTAAGGTTCTCAAAGTATTTTTTTTAGAGATGATCTATAAGATTTTGTAAAAGAAAGGAGTAAAATGTAAGACATTAGGATGAAACAAATCAGTGTCTTCAAAAATTAATAATTCGAGAAGAAAAGTACGCAGATTATGATTATAGATAATAAGATATAATATATAATATCACAAAAACTCATGGTATCTTTGAACTACTGAACAAGGGCTTCTTCATCATGAATTTGTATTGGCTCCACAACTCCGCATCAATTGGCGCATCATAGAAGATGCACCAAACCTTATAGAGTACAAGCTAGTGTAATTTCTCTTTAAAGGGTAAGGATCTTTGTACATTTGCTCACGAATTTATTTATTTTTTGATTGGTAAACCATAATTTAACAAACATAGAGTTACAAAAGTGGTCCCATCACTCCTGAGTGGCTCCTGAAGCCACTCAGGCTGGGAACCAAACCAAGAAAAATATAAATTATCGCCCGTAGGCCTACCCGCAATAACATGTGCTACAGAGTTAGCAGACCGAAGCGTATAGCTAATACAAATATTCTCAAAATGTTTATACAAAGCAAAAATGACGTGCATAATCTCTTTAGAGGACCAAGAGATGGATGTAGCGCCCGTTTGACAAAAAGAAAAAATCGCCTCGACATCCGTTTCCACATTCACCCGTGCTAAACCCTGCTCTCGTGCCCATTTAACTCTACCCAGGACCGCTAATGCTTCACCTTCTTCGTTGCTCGTAAATCTGCATGATGAGGTTCGGGCTGCAACAAAGATGTTATGAGCATTACGAATTACAAAACCAATGTGATTATAATATTTATCTTTACAATACGAGACATCAACATTTATTTTGGCATATCCAAAGGCCGGGGGGACCTAAGAGACCTTGATAGTCAACCGATTAAGGAGAGAAAATGGTTCATCATACAAGATTTTATTAATAGTCTCTGAAAGCTGAGTCGGATCCAACCAAGTCATTTGAAAAGCCCATGCACATCGGGACTTCCAAATTAACCAATAGATAGAGCAAACCACCCTAGCTCAGACATCCTTGTCTAAAGGCCAAGCCATAGGTGGCCCAAACCACATCGTAATCCACTCTAGGGAGGACATATGTTCAAACTTATGAATCAAACCCCCAAGTGACGTACTAAACCAAACCGCCCTCGTAAAGGGATAACCAAGTAGAAAGTGATGAAGGGTCTCCTTATAGGCCGAGCATAGGGGGCACGAGATGTCTGTTAGAGCTAACCGACTCCCAATCTTAGCCTTACAGGGAACCAGATCATGGAGGCATTTCCAGGCAAATAATTGGGCCCGAGGGGTCGCCTTATTATGCCACACTTTCAACAGGAGAAAGGGGGGACCCACCACTGGTTTGACCTCAGTACCCGCCAAAATCACACGATAACCTGATTTGATCAAAAAATTCCCATCCTTTGAGGGACTCCATTTCAACTCATCCGCCTCGCCTACCTGAGGTATGAAGACCTGGGATATCAAATTGGTTGACTCATTATCGCACCAATAAAATAACTCGTTCCTATACCAGGTGCGTCTAATAGGGTCAATAAAATGGCTAACCCATAGAGGTCAATCTTCCGTTCAATCACTCCACCTTGGGGAAGGTTTCCAGCCATCCATCGCCGGTAACCAACAATCAGACCAAAACCGTACCTGGATACTCGTCTGAAACTGCCAACAAGAGTTGGTGTTTGTATTTCCAATCGCGTATTGGATACTTCTCCAAGTCCGGGACGCATCCGCTTTAGGGAGAGCCTGAATGATATTACACCTCGGGAAATATTTGGCCTTCAAAACTTATCCCCATAGGTCATCAGGTTTCTGATGAAGGCGCCAGACCAATTTAGAGAGATGTGCTTTAAACGTAGTCTCCACCTCTCAAATCTTAAGACCTCCTTCCCGTTTCGGCCGGCAGATCTCCTTCCACTTTTTAAGGTACAAGGGTTTCTTCGTCTCCTTCCTTTTTCCCTACCAGAAGTCCCGTTGAAGTCCATTGATAGTTTTGCAAGTAGATTTGGGAAAGGCAAAGCAAGACATTTGATAAGCCAGAATAGCCGAGGTCACTGATTTAATAAGGACGTACGGCCAGCTTGGGATAAGAGTTTTCCTTTCCAGGTTTGAAGACGACTTGAAATATGTTCACAGATGCGATGGAACGCTTGAGCCTTAGATCGGGCAAAAAACAAATTGGTTCCAAGGTAGCGTTCATCCGGAGGCATCATTTTTACTTTAAGGAGGCGAACGAGCAGGCGACCAAACCGGAGGGGGAGATTTTTACTAAAAAAGATGCCAGATTTTCCCAGATTTAATTCCTATCCTGTGGCTCTGTAAAACTCATCGAGGGTGTCCTTAACTTCATTTGCTTCGTCAAAATCAGCTTGACAGAAAATGAGACAATCGTCCGCAAACAACAGGTGAGAGATCGGGGGGGCCTGTCGAGAAACCTTGATTCCATGGATTTTTCCTGCTAGCTCTTTTACCTCTAGAGCTCGCGATAGGCCCTCCATTAAAATAATGAAAAGAAAGGGAGACAGGGGGTCCCCCTGTCTCAACCCCCTCGTCGGCGTCAAAAAGCCATGGGCGGACCCATTAATAAGAACAAAGTACCTAACCGTCGAAATACATTGTTCAATCCAGTGACACCATTGCGTACTAAAGCCCAGGACATTCAGTGTATGGATTAGAGTACTCCATTCAATCCGACCATACGCTTTAGACATATCCAATTGTATACCCACCAGACCCAGCCGACCTTGTTTCCTCTTCATCGTATGAATAATCTCATGGGAAACTAAGACGTTATCCAAAATTTACCGCCCTCCTACAAAGGCCCCTTGGAAAGGGGAGATAATCTTATCAAGAAGAGGTTTGAGGTGAGTAGAAAGAATCTTGGAAATAATTTTATAGATTACATTACAAAGGCTGATTGTGCAAAAATCTCGAGGAAGTGCTTTAACAACATTTTTTGGGATCATCACCACATGGGTGGCATTGATAAACTTTGGCATAAAGCCCGAAGAAAAGAAAGAGGTGACTAAATTACAGATATCTGGTCCAACCACGTCCTACGATTTTTGGAAGAACAATGCAGGGAACCCATCCGGACCAGGAGCTTTGTGGGAACCAATGCTATCTAGAGCCACCTTGATCTCCTCTGACGTGACTCCCCGAACAAGAGCAACGTTATCCTCCTCCAAGATACAATGGGGAAAGGTATTCAGGAAAGCCAGGATCCCCTTAGGAAAAGAAGTCTGATAATTCGTATCCATATCTCGGAGGAAAAAAATTTCAATCTCAGCTGAATCTGAAATCCAACAACCCACCGCGTTTTTAATCCAGTCAATCGAGTTCTTTTTTAGCCGCGCCAGAGTTCACATATGAAAGAATTTATAGTTTCGGTCTCCCTCTGCTTACCATGAAATGCGAGATTTTTGTCGCCAGAACATTTCCTCCCTTACATAGATTTTATCCAACTCGGCCAACAGGGACTGTTCACGAGAATCTACTACCTCATTAAAGGATAGAGCTTGGAGCTGGGAAATTTCCGATTTTAAGGCAAAAATTTTGTTATAGACATGACCAAAAATCTTTTTATTCCAGGCCCTAAGGCCTGCTTTCGTATTTAAAAGTTTTTCCTTGACCAATTGGGTTGGGGAACCTCTGGCATCATTTTGCCAGAGATTCTTGAATAGGTAAGGGAATTGAGGTTCCTGAGTCCACATAGCCTGGAAATAAAAGCATTTACCTAAGGTCGCATATTGCAAAAGAGTATCAAGGCATAAAGGGGTATGATCCGAGCCCAAAGCAGGTAAATGAAAAACTTTTGTCGTTAGAAAGATGAACATCCAATCAGCGTTGGCCAAGCATCGGTATAACCGTTCTTTGATATTATCCCCTCCCCGCCGCTTATTGTTCCAAGTAAATGGTTGTCCAGAGAACCCCAAATCTAAAAGGCCAGCTTTCTGGGTGACCTCCTTAGCGAATGCACACGATACCGCTCAGAAAGATTTTCCCCCTCAGTTTATCCTCACTGTCAAAAATTATGTTAAAATCACTCAAAAGGAGCCAAGGGCCATTATACCCCTGGGCTGTAGATTCCACCAGTCGCCAGCTCTCGTACTTCTCACGTTGATATGGACACCCATAGAAAAAGGATATCATCCACGGTTGGTCAACCGGTTCCGAGGTAACCAGAATATTAATAATATATTTATTGCTAAAAACAACTTCGATATCAATATTATCCTTCCACATAACGCACATACCCCCCGAACGTCCCTGGACGCCCGAGGCCGGTACTGCAATCCAATTAGGATAGTTAAGGCTACGAACCAAAGCCTGCATTTCAGCAGCGGATCTTTTGGTTTCAGATAAGAAAATGATGTCCCCTTTAGAGGATCTAATAAGTTTTTTAAGGTGTCGAACTGCCGTCGGTGGACCCAAACCTCAGCAGTTCCAAGAGATAATGATCATAATAGCCTGGGTGGCTTCCGATGAGACACCCGAACCCTAGAAACTTGATTCATCAAAAGATAAGAATGACGGATGTACAAAAAAGAAAAAGATAAGGAGTTGTGCACCTGAGCACGAGAGAGACAGCGGGAACTAGTCAGTGGAGCATGGAAAGGTATAGACATCTCTGTCAGTAATGTCGCAGTGCACAAATACCGACGCGCCACATGAGACGATGACGGAAGAAAACCACTCGAAAAACCAGTTGCCTGTCGAGACCCCTGACCTCGAGAAGACAGCCTCTGAGAAACCCCCAGACTCTCAAGAAACCTCGCCTGCTGGGGAAAGGTGGGTATAATCTGTACCTCACCCGCTCTACCACTCCTAATCTAGATCAAATCATCCCGCCCACTATCGGCTTGAACATCATCCCCCCCTTGACCGGTTATTCACCGCCCTCTCCTCATACCTAACATCAGTCATCCCCCACACCTGTTTCGCCTCTATAGGCAGCCTGCGATCCTCAGTGGGTATCCCTTCTACCTGGAGAGTAAGTCGTTCCTCCTCAAAGAATAGCTAGCGAGTTTGCCTCCCTCCAACCAGGCCAGTAAGAGTATCCTCCACACCCTCCCCTGTTCACCAGAACATGGGCCCCCCCAAAGGACCGCTCGGAACTGGATCGGTAAGATCCTCAAACCTAGGTAAATTGGCCCCTCTCTTAAAAGGAGGGAAAATAGATGTATCTGCCATATCTTCCTCTGAGTTAGGTCTCCCCGTGAAGCTGGTTCTCCTCTACAGACCTGTTTGATCTGGCCCCACCATATCCTTTCCTTTCGCCTTTCTGCTATAACGAGGGTTTGCAATTGTAACTCCCCGTTCCCCTGATCCATTCATACCAAAAAAGTCTAGGATAGAGCGACGAGGGCTTCGTTCAGGCATCCCCCTCTCTGGAGCAGGATCCTGGCTCAAGGAATCCTCTGGAGTCTGGATCCTAGCACCGATCCCAGAGCTGTCCTCCTCAACTGAAGCTGAGCATCCGAAAACCCGGTACCCCATCCTGTATCATCTCTCGCAAAAATTTACTGATGCCCCTTCATAAATCGTTTTAAACACAAACTGGCCATCTTCCATCTCTGTCCAGACTGTCGGAGGAAAGCTCCCGTAGATATCCATCAGCACCCTAGCTCGGTACCCCTTTTTTGTAACTTTACGATTCTCCAGACTTGGTTCCGTAACCATAACCTGACCCAAATGTTCCCTGAATACATTAAGAAATTCAGGAGTGCCAAAGAAAGGGTCGATAATATTGAACCTCACCCAGAAGGGCACATGTTTGAAAAGTAGTGGAGCTATTGGAGTGCGAGCCATATATGGTAATAAGATGATAGAGTTTCCATATGGGTTCCAGGGTTGAATCAGCACCACATAGTTGTAATCATATGCATTTCTAAACTTGATAATGAAGTACAGCTTACCGCTAACCACGCGTTCAAAGAATTGAATATTCGCGGAGGCTTCCATATTCCAGAAGCTTTTCAGAGCTAAGACGATCTTCGTAAATCCCCGATCCGTTTCAAAGGACATCTTACCAATTCGGGCGTAACGCCACCAACCTTCTTCCGCTTGGATACTTTCAAGCGGGGGCTTGACAAACACCGCCCCACGTGGTCTTTTAGCCGTGGGGAATTCCATACTATTTACAATATCCTGCGTAACTGAAAACGAGGACATACAGGAGTCCACCCGAAAATCTAACCGAGACAATCCAGAATCCCCGACGTTCTTCACAGTCAAACCACACTTATTAAAAACCAACTTGCTTTTATCACTCTAGATTTACACTAAGCACAATAAAAACCAACTTTAGATAACTTTCAAATCATACAAAAACATACTCATCCAAACACTTTCCAACAGAACGGTTAACATACCATTCACAAAACAAAAACCACACAAACCCACCTATAACTCCACAGCCCCTCCACCAGACTTCAAACAAAAACAATCTTACTTCTATCATACTATTGTTCCACTTAGCACAATAAAACCAAACTTAGAGAATTGTCATATCAACCAAAATAGACTCGGCCCCTACCTGGTACCACGCTAAAGACCCCAGAGTCAGACCCCCTATCGCCAAGTCATGATTCCGCACTGGATACGAAATAGCATAAAGAAGATGAGCAGAGATTCAAGCAAAAACCCAAAAGATTTCCACTTTGCAAACCCCTCCAACCCCAAAGCTCAATATCAGAGAAAGAATGAAAACAACAACCTACACTGTACCGAAACAGAGACTCCTTTCTCCAAAGCAGATAAAAATATAGTTGGAATAGTCGTTTAGGTGAAAAATAAACAAAAACAATCCAAAGCCAGATGTCGTATAGCTGAGTCAGGAAGGATAGAAAGAGTTGTGACTAACCGAGGTTCAAAAACCTCAACTGCACTGTACCATCGTTACTCGCCCAAATCTATAAGAATACAAGGGGCCAAAAAGCTCTACTGAGACCCAGCCAGTTAAAAGTCCCAAAAACACCACCAAACAAGCCTCAGTAAAAACCCACAGTACCAGCCCTGCACTGTCCAAAACCCACACACTTCAGCATCACCTCATGTCCAAACCCATATTCCCACAATCGAGCCCAAAATCGTCACCCAAATCGGACTGCCTCAGGACACATCCCAGCCCAATCCAAAACAACTCTCAAGGAATTTTTTTTTTTTCCTTTTTTTTTTTATTATTTTTTTTTTCTCAAGGCCGATATAGAAAGATCACTTCACCACCACAAAATTGTTTCTGCCGATCTTTGACAGAAACTACTCTATACCATTCCAATTTCTCCACCAAGCCAGTCACCACCGAGCTCCTCACCTACAGAGGAACAAGGGACACTAGGAGATAAAATGCTAGAATAAACCTGCATAAGGGAGATAGGAAACAAAATCAAAACCAAATAGCAAAGAAACTAAAGGGAAGGAAGTCAGGATAACGGATAACACAGGGATTAGATTAAAGGCATGATCCAATCTTTCGCCAGAACCACCATTCGAGCATAATCACGCTCCGAAAAATAAACTCCCAGCCTACACAGCTAGAGAACAGCCCAGCCAGCTCACCAAAAGCCTCTCGCACCTGTAGAGGGAAAACCAAAGGGATTTGCGGAAAGAGGGGCGGAAATTTTAGGGTTTGTAGGTGGGATAGATAAACTCAAGAAAAAATTGGACTTTCTCTCTCTAGAAGTCCTTTGAGATTACATTTGCTCACGATGGGAAGTAAACTATTCTTTACCCCGTATGATACGTTTTCACACAGGCCAAATTTTTTTGTTTATGATAGTTTTGAGTTATATCGTGAAGCATATGATATACTATAAATAGTATAAAGAGATCTTGAGTGTAACCCAGCCAAGCCAGAATAAGAAAACATGATTCACACTATTATCAATTCCATAATGGTAGGTGGAAGAGAGGAAACAAATCAAATTAACTAGGGCCAATTCACCTATACTATGAAAACCTCATTCATGAGATGAGGCCCCCATATCTAGAATGATTTGGACCTTATATAAGTTATGTCTTTTGATAAACATAGAAATAAGTAGGATTGGTACGTCTAAAAGAATCGTTTTGTTAATCCCGATTTATTATTTTCTAATGTTAGTAGCATTTACTTATTTTCAGACACTTATCATTGTTGGAGCTAATAAGCTGAAAAATATATCCAATAGAAGGTACAAAGAGCTGAAAAATATATCTAATAGAAAAATATATCTATTGTAGATTTACTTTAAGGAATAAAGAACGTTCGCGCATTCGCCGGGCATGCAGGATTTTATCAACGATTGATTAGAGACTTTAGCAAAATCACCTGACCTTTATGCAATTTATTTGCTAAAGACGTCCATTTTAATTTCAACGATAAATGTCACAAGTTTTTTGAAATACTTAAGTCCTCATTGACCATATCATCGATTATTCAGCCACCCGTTTGGACCTTACCTTTCGAAATTATGTGTACCGCCTCAAATTATGTCGTGGGTGCCGTATTAGGACAACGTTTTGAAAATGTGCCCCATGTCATTTCCTATGCGAGTAAAACACTGAATGATGCCCAAATTAATTATACGACAACTGAAAAAGAGTTGTTAGCCATCGTCTTCGCGTTAGAAAAATTTTGGCCATATATTTTAGGGTCAAAAGTCATCGTGTACTCTAACCATTCACCCCTTCAATATCTTCTTAATAAAAAGGATATTAAACCACGTCTTATCCATTGGATCATTTTACTCTAAGAATTTGACCTTGAAATACGTGATAAAAAAGGAAAGAAAACGTTATTATCGACCATTTATCTCGTTTGATAGTTGACCGCATTAACGAAGACCTTCCAATTTCAGAGCATTTTCCTGATGAACAGTTAATAAATATTAATAGGGCACCCTTGTTCACCGATATTGCAAATTACTTAGCCGCATGGTACATACCACCGGATTTGAGCAAACAAGATAAAATGAGATTTGAAACAATCTCTGGACGATTTATCTGGGAGGATCCCTATTTATTTAAAGTTGGCACTGACCTAGTGATTTGTCGTTGTGTCCCTAAAAATGACATTCCACAAATTTTAAGAAGTCTTCATGATGATGGTGGCTATTTTGGGCTTCGTAGAATGGTTAATTAAGTACTTCAATGTGGTTTCAATCGGCCTACTTTATTTAAGGATACTTACGACCAAAGGGTTGGCAACATGGGCCATCCGGATAAGATGCCTCTCAACAACATTTTAAAGGTTAAAATTTTTTATGCCTGGGGCATTGACTTTATGGACCACTTTCCGGTGTCCAATAGTTATTTGTGGATCTTAGTAGCAGTTGACTATGTTTCTAAATGGGTGGAAGTTGTACCATGTCGTACAAATGATCACGCTGCCGTAATTAACTTTTTAAACGATAATATTTTAGTCCGATTTGGTACACCTCGTACAATTATAAGTGACGGTGGAACTCATTTCTGTAACCGTTATTTTAAAAGTCTTATGCACAAATATGACATTACTCATAAAGTCGCCACCCCATATCATCCACATACAAGTGGGCAAGTAGAGCTTTCAAATCGGGAGATAAAAAGAATTTTAGAGAAAATTGTCTGACCAGATCGTAAAGATTGGTCCACCCGTCTTAATGATGCTCTTTGGGCTTATCGGACTGCTTATAAAACCCTTATTGGAATATCGCCTTATAGATGTGTTTTTGGCAAAGCTTGTCACTTGCCTGTGGAATTGGAACATAAAGCTTACTGGGTAATTAAGATATTTAATTTTCAAATAGACGCAGCAGGACTTCATCGAAAACTTTAACTAAGTGAGTTAGAAGAAATAAGACAAGAGGCGTACGAAAATGCTAAAATCTATAAGGATCGGACCAAAATATATCATGATAAACATATAGTCCAAAAAATATTTACACCATGATAAAAAGTCTTATTGTTTAACTCAAAGCTGCGTCTTTTTCCTGGAAAATTGTAAATTTGTCGGCATGACCCGTTTGAAGTCGTAAACATACACCAAAATGGTTGGGCCGAAGTAAAAAAATTATTGTACTGGAAAAAATTTTAACGTCAATGGCCAATGTTTTAAGCTTTATCTCGAGTCAATCCCTTTAGAAAATTTCCCTGATATAGTTCTTTGCGATCCCGAATACAAAGAATTATCAATCGCCAAATAATTCTTTGACTTTACATAAGTTTGGGGGTACAGGAGTTTTGTCTGGCTGAAGACGATAAACTTAGCGCTTTCTGGGAGGCAACCCACGACACATTCAGGTAAAAAATTCTAATTTTCCTTTCTATTTTTATTTTTTGTTCTCAAATATTGGGGACAATATTTCATTTAAGTTTGGGGGTAGGAAAATAATTTTTAAAATAATTTTGAAGAAAAGTGAAATAATGACACTCTTGACAATTTATGATACACTTTTGATAAATTTCCAATATTTATACTAAATTTATTTTGACATAAATATTTGTTGGGAACCTGAATAAATCTTAAAAGAAACTAAAAACTTAAAAGTTTACAAGTATACACTAGAATATTTTGTACACCATCTTAAGTTAGATGTACTATCTTTTAATTAGCGATTAATTCAAGTTAACGTAGTATATTTTGAAAACTTGCACTTCACTATAGTTTTGTAATTGATACATTTAATAGGTTATTGACCAGTTTAAGGAAAATCTAGTATTTATGTTAGGAATAATTCACTTTAAGGGAGACAACTGCCTAAGAATAAGTTCATTCCCAAAAGTATAAAAAAAAAGAACAAAACAAACCAAAGTTGCTCCAAAAACTTTCACACTGCAAGGCTACTCGCATGATTAAGAACTGAAGAGGAAAAATTATCACCAATCTCGAGTATGACCATGAACTATGTGAAAGGAGCATAAAAAATGTTACTTGTGAGAATCCTGAGTCTAGGTCACGAAGGGGCACCAAAGCTCGGCAACCTTAGCCAACTGGCAGAGATTGTTGACCGAAAACTCCTTGTTATGGAGGCTTCACTAAAAAATAATATACTCAAAAAGGCTATGAAAAATAAGATACTGGGAATTAAAATTGACTAAGGCACTTGTCAAACTGGCCGTTGAATTTATTTCAGCAAGTACTTGACTACCATGCACTGACTCAATTATTCTAGACAACGAATTAAGCAATAAAACTATCTTCACAATACACTCAGATATATCTGGTAAAATACTTGAATTTCTTTCTAATCATGATGTAGTATCTCTAGTTTCGGATAAGTACAATATATTTTATGGTATACTTGGAGAATAATAGGTTTTAAGGAATTCATGCTTTTATATTTTTATCAAAATTAAATAAGGATAAATTGGCAGAAAATGAGTCTCTTGTCATTTAGAATTTCCATAATTTCATTATTGACTTTTGTGGGTATATTCACTGTAAACCCTTACGAGACAACACTCGTCCACTAGGGACAACTAGGAGTTTAACGGCTTGTTGAATATGCTAAATGTAATCGCGAGTCCTAAGAAAGTGGTTTCCTTTCTTAGTTTTATTTTATTTTATTTTACTCGGGATGAGCAAAATGGTAAGTTTAGAGGTATTTGATAGAAGTAAAAATGCGTAGGATTAGTACGCCTAAAAGTATCATTTTGTTAATCCCAATTTATTATTTTCTAATATTATTAGCATTTTCTTATTTTCAGACACTTATTATTGTTGAAGCTAATAAGTAGAAAAAGACATCTAATAGAATGTACAAAGAGCTTAAGCATCTCCATCGGTCTCTCAATTATAAAGAAGATGTCTACATTCAATGTACTTGTAGATTTACTCTAAGGAATAAAGATGATGAAGGACTCTACAAGGATTAGCTTGAGAAGAATTATCTCTATAGAAGATAAAATATAAATAGGATTTATCTGAGAGAGTGTTTATCTTTACTCATAGATAGAGTTTCAGAAATGTAAACAAGTCTTTCATATCTTTTATAAATAGGAGAGCAATTCTATGTGTTTTACATCTGAATCTCAGGAAGGAATAAAGCTTACATTTTTTAGTATCTCATAGATAGAATTTTATGCATTTAATTTACGTTGTGATCAACATCATTAATGGAGAACTAGTCTCCTTAGCTTAGGCTAAGGATTGACCCTCCGGTGAAGTGAGCTAAATTGATGTTAATAGTTGTTTAGACCTAGAATTAATCTTAAATTCTCCAATTTGTAGTTACGAAGAGTTGATTTAGCCATGACAACTCTAAGTTACTACAGATATGAGGATGATGTCGAATAAGCCATATTCGGTTGTTTTTACGCTCAAAGATAATTCTAGATCACTATAGTTAATACTCTCTACCTAGCCATGGAAAGAAGTTTATAAACCCTAGATCTGTTTGTCTATAAACAACGAAGTTCTTCCCTAGGGTTTTAGCCACAAACCCTAGATCTTAGACCCGAATAGACCTAGCCATGGCTATTACGTGCAGATAGAAGCTACCATTTTTAAATCATTTTAGTAAACTAAGTCGAAAGTGGTCCAAAGTTTAGGTTCTTTTCTATATAATCGTACCGAAAGTTTGTAATT
This sequence comes from Kingdonia uniflora, assembly GCA_014058105.1. Lineage (NCBI taxonomy): Eukaryota > Viridiplantae > Streptophyta > Magnoliopsida > Ranunculales > Circaeasteraceae > Kingdonia > Kingdonia uniflora. Next base: position 77,525 of record JACGCM010001601.1, read on the forward strand.
TAGATTTATGTTTTAGTCAAAAACCTTTTTATCAAAATTAGTTTAGATTCCTTTATAAGTTAATTTGGAAATTATATTTTTAATACCTTTACTCCCCGTGGATTCGACCCCCGCTTACCCTTATTATATTACGACACCCGTAGTTTTGAGCGGGGTATTTAAAGACCGAGTATTTCTCGCATCATCTTTACATAGCTCGTTTTAATCGTGTACCTTAAATAATTGGATTCTCTCAATTAGAAGATAATGTAAGAAGTTGGAAGCTTACCAAAATGATCATGTTTTTAGGAAAAGTAACCATTGTGTTGATTATTTAGCTTCCTGTTGTACTGTTATTGGTGAAATTCTCTTACCATTGTTAAGCTTTTAATGGATGCCAGGGGTAAAGACTTTTAAGCTGCATATAGCTATTTTTTTCCTTGCTATAAATCGCGTTCTGGGGTCCTTGCCTTGCCTAACCGCTGGTTACCCAACAGAAAATTAAAAGACACTACGTTCAAGACTTTTTCACATCGTAAAAATAGGAGTTCAGACTTACGTTTTTTTTTTCTGAGCTACGAAAATTATGACTTATCTCTGCAAAATTTTCCATGTGGCATTAATATTTGTGAAGAAGTAAAGACGTCATTTCCTCCTTAACTGGGAAAAGATATCAGGGGTGGATGGTGGTTTATCTGTATTTATTTTCACTTAAATCAGCCAAAAAAATAAGTTTTTCTTAAAGATGAGTGGGGCAATGAACATCCAACAATTATCCAGAGCATGTTACCCATTGAAGATATAACCATTTATGACGTAAACTCTCAACGCGGAAGCTAAATCGAGAAGTCTTTTACTCTAAAATCAACCTAAAACTAAATTAGGGTTAAACCTTGAACTTTATTCAATCATAACTAAGAAATAAACTTATACCACCCTCTCCTTATATAGGCCTCAACCCTAATCCTTCTACAATAGCAAGTCCCCTACCTCTCCAAATTATAATATAATTAGACTTTAAAAAAAAAGCATCTCCAATAGTTAAGCCCTTAATCTTAATAAGATAAAATAAGAAGACTGTCAACGAGTGGACGGCATGCACTAAGAGATGTTCAAATCAAACCCTTCGTCTTCAGAAAATTTTGACCACGAACTTAAACGGGGCGTGCTCCTGACGAAGCTCGTGCCACCATGGTAACACCTTCAAAATCATCAAAATCGTCTTGCATGTCAAAATCAACAATTCTATACGCCTTAAGCTTTGACCCTCGGATCCTACCTCAAAACTTGCCATATCCAGCCGATGTACCAATTGATGTTGCGACAGTGTTTTCACAATTTCTCCTTAAACCAAAACCTAGCAAACGACGTGCTCTAAAAATTACTTGCAATTGATGTAGCTTTCGTGTCGCTTGACTTGCATAACGAGCTTCATAGTCCTCCCAGGTTGAATCAATAAACGCCGATAAATCTATAAATTGAAACTTATCCTCTTCTAAAAAGTCATCGTAATCCCGCCTCTGATCAGTTAAAGATCCCAAGTACTCGTAGTCATCCGAGTACTCATCATATACTGGGAGTAATCCTCCATCATCAAAATATGGTTGGTGCGCATCACAAACAGCATCAAATATCGAAGAGAAACTTTTCACCTCATAACTAAAAAGAAAAAAAATATATTGCCCGTCACTTCAATCTTTTGGAACGTTCCTAAATTTCGTACTATCGATGGTTCGATACACTCAACACGTGCTTTAAGACTAGGTGGTCACCCCATTGGGATCGTACTCGCCATAGAGAAGAAGAAAAAATTTGATTAAACATGAAACGAACAAAAGAATAAAAAAAATCCATTTTTTTACCAAAAATTACTGTAACAGACGACACATAAATCACTGTAGAAGTACGTAAATACTGTAGCAGCTGCTGAAAATATTGTAGCAGACGCCAAAATCACTGTAGTAGCCGCAAAAATACTATAGCAGATGCCAAAGCCACTGTAGCAGTCGCAAAAATACTGTAGCAGGCGCAGGAATACTATAGTAAAACACTGTAGCAGTGCGTAAAAACAAAATCCCAATCTTCAAAACTGTTTCCTATAATTTCAAATTACGAATCAAGAGAGAATCGCTTGAAGAAACACCGTGAAAACCCAATAATTAATCTCGCTCTGATACCAATTTGACGTAAACTCTCAACGCGGAAGCTAAATCGAGAAGTCTTTTACGCTAAAATCAACCTAAAACTAAATTAGGGCTAAACCTTAAACTTTATTCAATCACAACTAAGAAATAAACTTATATCACCTTCTCCTTATATAGGCCTCAACCCTAATCCTCCTACAATAGCAAGTCCCCTACCTCTCCAAATTAGAATCTAATTAGACTTTAAAATAAAAGCATCTCCAATAGTTAAGCCCTTAATCTTAATAAGCTAAAATAAAAAGACCGTCAACGAGTGGACGGCATGCACTAGGAGATGTTCACATCAATTTACTTCAATTTTATGAAAGAGATGTACCATTACCTTGAGATGGACCATGATAGGCATTAAACCTTCCATATTCCAACCAACTTCTAGGACTGCAAAATTTATCGTTCCTCTTGGATTATGTCCTTTTTCTGCCTAACTAGGTAGCTTTACGTTAAAACCAACGGCATGGCGTGATACTCATGTCTTCCATCTTTATCGCTCAGTCTTCCATCTTTGTACGCAGAGAGGGTACAAAGAGTCCTCCGAAGAAGACTGATCAGCGGTACAAATTTGTTAATTTTGTGCACATGATTAACTTGAGAGAACGATAATACATAGCATTGTTTATGACACACTGTATGCTCAGCCATATTAACGAATAGAGATGCGGGGTTGGGCTGGTTGTTTCATTTATGTTAATTGCTCAATATATGCTATGTGTTGAGCCGTGCCGCGGAAGCCAAACTCTGGTCAAACCGATTAGAGCACAAAACAAACAAATAGGAATACACAATCAACAACCAACAATAAGGTTTAAGGTGGCTCGGCATTGCCTACATCTACAAATAATAGAGATAGAGTTTATTCAAGATCTAAAGTTGCAATCTCACAAAAAATTTGAGGTTTCTCTCTAAAGAGTTCCTCTACCAATAGATCTCGCAAGGGTAGCTCATAAAAAACCTAACTCTCCTTGATATATTTGGGATACCAATTTACAATCACTCGGACCTCAAAGCAAACAAGAGGCTTCAATCCAATCTCAAAACTAATTTTTATAAATGTCTGTTCGAATAGGCCCTTGTTTATTCGAATAAAAACCAAAGTGTATTCGAAGAAACAAATTTCTGAGTAGTTTGTTCAAATCAACATTGAGTCTGTTCGGACAAACTTTGTTCAATTCGAACAAAGAACAAGGCAGCCTTATAATTCTCTCACCAAATGTCTCAAAGGACCCAAGCAAAAAAATGTCCCAAGAAACCCAAACCAACGCCCCGAAGAACCAAAATCGACCAAGTGTCCCAAAAGACCAAATCGGCTGTACCAAATCAATGGTTACCTACGTACCATGGATCAAGTTACCCGTAGTTCCCAAAATCTCTGTGAGGGGCCAAATCAATCTATAGGAAAGAGATGTACCGTTCCCTTCTCTCTATCTCTATGAATCTCCCTACCAAGAGTCCATTTGTACCATTTTCTTGGATACCTCTCCAAATTGTACAACGATCTCTTTATCAATTGACACACATCATTTTATTTTCAAGCAACTGTAAACCCACTCGGCTGAGTCATATAGATTTTTGCCTTTAACTTCCCTTGTAAGAATTTCATCTTAACATCGAGTTGTTATAATTTCAATTCAAATGCGCTATCAAGGCTAATAGGATACAAATAGAGAAGTGTTTTACCACAAGACTTGCCTTGAACCGTAACATCATTTTGAGATCTTTATTTTCTTTTGTAGACCTATTTACCACCAATCGCCCTATTTTCCTTAGACAACTTTAAAATTTGCAAAACTTCATTCTTACGAAGAGAATACATCTCTTCCTTCATTGCTCCTTCCCAATGTTTAGGCGTGGAAGGAGCATCTTCTTCAACGACCGATAGTACATAGGTTACCATGGCCTTCGTCTTTGGAAGTACTATGCCCTTTATAAGCCATTCTAACTTACCCACATTTCTCTTTGGTTTACTAGTTATTATTGAATCCAAAACCGGAATCTCCTCATTCGTACTACCAAATGTTCTCCCATCGTCTATGTCTTCATCATTTGGAACATGAACTAATGGCTCATCATCCGTTGTCACGCCGGTAGATGACACCCCCTTTAGTACGGAACTTTCTGGGCAATATGAAAATGTATCAATCTCAACCGGCTGTAATACCTCGCTCGTCGTCTTCTTTGTGTGCTCAGAGACATGTGACTTTATTATAGAAGCCTCATCAAAAGTGACATCCCTGCTTAGAATGATCTTCCGGTATCTCGTATCTCATAACTTTTAGCCTTTCACACCCTTCTTCTTACCCATAAAAATGACATTTCTTGCTCGTGGATCCAACTTTCCATCTCTGACATGATAGTATGCTAGACACCCAAATATACAAAGAGTATCATAATCTATAGCAGGCTCTCTTGACTAAGCTTTCATTGGTATCTTATCCTCAATTGCACCCAAAGGCAACCTATTAACGAGGTAGCATGCATATGTCCAAGCCTCAGCTCAAAACGTTTTGCCTAACCCAAAATTGGACAACATATACCACACCTTCTCCAACAAAGTATGGTTCATGCGCTCAGCTACCCCGATTTTTTTGTGGTGTCTCCCTAACAGTGAAGTATCGAACGATCCCCTCATCCTGACATACTTGCAAGAATGGATCACTAGTCTACTCCCCACTATTATTCGAATGGAGCAACTTGACCTTTCTGTCAGAGTGAGTCTCAATCAATTTCTTCCACCTGATAAAAAATTTTAGGACTTCATCCTTCCTCCTCATGGTATATACCCATACACGCCTAGAAAAGTTATCCACAAAAGACATAAAATAATGTTTCCCCCTAAGCGATGTATTCCTGGAGGGTCCTCAAACATCAGAGTGAACATAATCAAGGGTTTCACGAGTACGGTGGATAGCAGTGCCAAACTTTACCCTTGCATGCTTGCCCATAACATAATGTTCACAGAAGTCTAATTTGCATACCTTAGCACCTTTCAATAGCCCTTGTTTCATGAGAACTCTCAAAAACTTTTTCCCTGCATGCGCCATGCGCATATGCCATAGTCAATGTAATTTCCATTACAAACTTTACAATCACAAAATCATAACTCAATCACTAACCTTCAATGTCTGAGTGTGAGTCAGGAGCATTGCCCAATCCTTCTTTCACTACGGCACTGTGCAACCGATATCTTGGCTCTGCCTTTATAACCTTCTCCCTCCGTTTATGATGATTACCTTCATCCAATCTCTCTTTCGAATCTCTAAACTTTAATCTATTTTCTCTATCTCTTTATTCTTTCATTTTTCTAAGTTTGACAAACGTTGGAATAAGGAAGAAGAACTATTATTTATACTTTCTATCTTTAAATGTTGGCAGTTATTGGGGATCACACAAGCCGCCCTCAATTTTCAACCGAGGCGCCCCTTCCATAATTAATGTCAGACATTTCATACCTTTTGGGTGAAATCACATTTCCATCATTATCCCATGTCTTATATTTAAATATATTTTTCTCTCTCTTATTTAAATCCTTCTCAAACCTTCCTACACTCATGATGACTTTCTCTTACACGCAATCGATCTTTCCACAAAAGATAAAATTACAGATGATTTGATTTTTCTACTTATGCTTCAATTACTTATAGGACTACTGACGTCATTGCCAATGCTATTACATTTCAAATATTCAAAAAATTCTTAACATTCACCACAATACAGGAACAAATTAAGAAAGAAGTATTCTTCCTTAGTTCAAATTTTAGTTATTCGAACTAACCAGTTCGCTCTCTCATACATAATCACGCATAAAACATCCAAGATACCCTGGAGCACCGCACCTAATCAGTTCATTCCGAGCAACCATCTCATCTTCCACAACAATATCTTCCAGGACAATCTCCTTAACAACAACTTTTCGAGCTTCAAGCCCCAATACTAATTCATAGAATATCCCAGATAACAAGTGACGCCCAATCTAGTACTGCTTCTCCCTCGCAGTCAACCCATCAAACTAAATTTTAGATTTTGATAGGTTAGCATCATAGTCTAACTGCCTAAAAATTTATTCCCGCACTTCTGCAATCTTTATCGCAATCTTTATTGTTAAGCGCCACTCCACCGCATGCCGAGCTCTCTGAGAACGAGTCCTCACCATTTTATTTTTCTTCCTCCTCTTTCATTCACATTTTAAATATTATTTATACCTACAGATTACGATAACTTCATATCCCTCTTATTACACATGACTCTTAACGTATCCCTTTCCGTCATGCATAACTGTCAATTCAAAGATCATACTAGAAATTGATTTGAGCTATCTTTCCACATCGACCTAATTCTATTTTCGAGCAGATCTCTTTCGAACTAACTTTTACAAATTCTCCTTTTCTATTACATATTTCCAAACATTTTCTCCACAGTTCAATTTTTGGTTTCACACTTCTACAGTAGATTAAGCTCTTATAGCTCGACTCAATACACTTATTTAGTTCGATACACGTACATATACATCTATACTTCTCAACACATCCAACAGTACAATTCATCCATCATAAGGATCTAGAGTCTACGTATTTCTATTTTTAGCTCGATTTATAACATTACAAAAACATATAATTTGTTCTCTAACCAATTCGATTTACCTTTCCTTTTTAGTTCGTTTTATCCAATCAAATACTTACATATACACAACAAATACTTTTACTTCGCAATACAAAACTCACTCTTCCAAAATCATTTTTTCATTAGGCCAAATATTTGCACTTACAGAATGCTTTACAGATACAATTTTCTAAAATTTTCCTATAGATCGATCTACAGGTTACATTATATCAGTTTCATCCTTACATCGGTTTACTTTCACAAGAAACAGAGGAAGATGGTTGCATGCAATAGAGCCTGAAACCAAGACTGAAGCATACTTCCAATCTCCATCTCCCTTCTCCACCACCACTGTCTCTTCCTCCGTAATTCCCACCACCTTCAAGTTGGTAGAGATTAAAGAAGGATTCTATTTTAGAACCCACTCCCTCGCAAGATACTGGCAGTACTTCCTCGCATGTACGTCGGCTTCCACCTCCCTCTCCTCAACCTTGTCCTCCACCAGAAGACGAAGGCATACAGCCGCTTCCTCCTTGGCTTCCACATTTGGTAATAGTTATCCACGGCTTCAGCCGCTTCCTCCTCCATCATACCATGGCAGGTTGGTGGTACCTGAATGGGCATGGGCATCTCCAGAGCTTGGTTGCCAAAGTATCACAACTGCAGCCTCTGTACTTCAGCAGCCACCCTCTGTTCATATACCTGTCGCCTGGTCTTTACCATTCTCACAGCAGAGTACAACAAAAGATAATCACCGCACAAAGTGCTTTCACAGAGATAACAAATGCTACAGTACATTGACAATGCAGTACAAGATTTCCAAAGCAGTCATCATTCAAAGAACAAGCTTTTCCGGGAGCCCAAACGTCAAGTACATCGATCATTTCCAATACAATCAATGTCAGATACAGTCCTCCATAAAGAAATACCAAGTGCCCAACCAGTCAAAGTTCACATCATAACTTTCCAACTTCCAACACAAACAGTCAACCAATTTTTTCTCAACCAAAGCCACCTATGTCTTCAATTGTGAGGGGGCGATTGTAGGAACCTATCCCTCGACCTTGTCCAAATTTGAGCTACCTCAATACCATACTTATACACTATACACTTGACATGTACAGTCGACATTGACACCTAAACCACGAACTGATAAAGAACGTGGATCAAGCATTCCAACAAATATGAACAAGTCAAAAACACATTTTTCCCATAAACTAGCAGTTACACATTCGACTACTACTTGGCCCATTTTTAGAAGAACGTGCTTCAACACGATAACGAACTGAGAGTGAGGTATATATAAAGTATTAGTTTCAGAGGAGAAAGGAGCAAGAATTCTTATCTCACAAGATCAAGTATTTTCTAACTCAAGAGATCACTTATAATAATATATTAGCCTCAAGCAATAAAAGTTACAGTTATTAAATCCTCAGATCGAGATCGTGGTTTTTAACCTATTCAAAGGTTTTCTACGCTAAATCACTTGTATCAATTTCTTGAATTATACTAATTCTTGTCACAAATATATTTGGTGTAAGATCTAATTTCGAATTGTTTCAAGCTGCGAAATTTGGCCATTACAACTATCATCCGTGACTTGATCAAGGGTAACATGAAAGTTAAGTTTGCCCTAAATATTATGAATTAAAGAACTTACTTTGTTTAATTATTTTTCGTATGATTATATGGACACTTTTTTAAATTATTATATCCGTATGGGCTTTTTTGCGCCGAAGGCATGTCGACGTAATCGTCGTGGCGAGCCACGGATAGTACTAGTGATACTTTATTTGCAATCATCTTATGTGCAGACCAAGGCCGTCGATGTTGCTAAAGCCGGGAAAAATAAATGAGGGGAGTCCTTTTTTGGATTTTAGTTTCGTAGTTGTCTTCGCAGGACAAGGTCCTTATTTATTTATTTTCTTACAATAATTTATCTCTAAATTTTGTATTCAAGCAGAAGTTTTCATTTGGCTGAGCTGATCTGGTTTTGCTAGTATTAGCTTGTAATCGAGTTCTCTATGTGACATTTTGAGATAATTATTTACATGATTGCTTGTTAATGAAATTTTATGCTTGAATGTTCAGTTCCAAGTTATTTTATCGACATTTGTTGGGTTTTGAAATATTTTTTGATCTTATTTTTAATTAGTTTGAATTTGGGTTTGCCTTAAATAAATAGATAGAGAGACGTAACCTTCGTATGGAGAGGAGAAATGAGAAGAGGTGAAGATTTTATTATAAAATAATAAGTTTTATGAAAATTAGGTTTTAAAAGCTGATGCATTCATAAGTGTATTTTTTTTATGCAAATAGGGGCCTATATTGCGATCTATTTTTTGGTTTGTTTTTTTTTTTTTGTTAACATCATCTTAGCCTGTTAGACCTGTACCTTTAAACCTCCTCAAAAGCCACAACTTGTTGACGTGCAGCTGTGCCTCAACTCAAATTGAGTTTTTTTATTTATTAATAGAGATGTACATGTTTCTTGGATGATTAGATGAATGTACAATTAAACTGGATTAGAAGATTGTTAATTAAAAATGGTTACTAGCAAATTAGGCATAGAACCCTGTCTCAACTTTGGGATCCTGGATATACTCAAAGTTTTACCCTAAAACCATTGGCCTTTATGAATTTCATTCCGATCTTGTTAAAAAAATGGTTGTGCTATCTCATTCTATTACTTCTCTTATGTTAAAACATCACAAAAAATGGGGATCTGCCGTTCACTCTAAAGCAAATATTTCTGTTTGATTGAGCACCGTTCACATGTATGAACTCGAACCTGAACCTGAACCTGAACCTAAACTTCGGTAAGTTGACTGAGACATGCAACTGTCTTATGGCTGTTGTTACTACCAAATATTGCTTATGCATACAATGCTACCATTAATGCTTCTACTTCGAAGAGTCAGTTGTAAGAAGTGTGACAAGGATACCCATTGATGCCTGTGTAAACTTTAAAGGTGTAAAATAGTCCTGAATACCCTAAGATAAGTTCTGATATATTCGCCGCAAATCAATATGGCTCAAGTTACAACTTGCAATGTAAGAGTTCTTGGGTTGATGCATAATTTGTGTGAACTTCAAACCTCTTCGTACAACATGGCTTCTTCAAATGTAAGAGCATCTCCTAAAGTACCTGACTGACTTGGATGAAAAAAAAAAACCAAATCCAAGTCAGTCAGACTCTATTTCCTCCAACAGTACCTGACTTGAATTTCTATTAGGCGCATAACACTTGGGCGCCTGTTCTGTTTTTAAACAGGCGCTCAACTTTAAAAAAAAATAAAAAATCAGGCGCCCAAGACTTAGGCGCCTGGTGGTCTGAAGCTTCAAAGACGAATCTGTCTTCCTTTTTCTCACATTTTACACAAATCCAAACAAATCAAAAGGGAAAAAAACGAAAAAAAAAATATGAAAAAACCTTACTCTTCTCAAATAATAAGGGGAAAAAGCTTACAATCTCAAGTATGTATATATTTTTCTCTCTCTCATTTAGGTAAATTTTGTGATTTGGGGTAATTAGAATATGTTGGAATTTGTTGGAATCTGTTAAATTTGTTGAATTTGTTGGATAAGTTGAATTTGTTGGAATATGCCTGTCCTCCCATGCATGATTCACAGAACAACTATTGAATTTGTTGGATAACTGGTATTAAACCAGTTGAACCTGATTTAAGGATTATTGGCTTCTCTTGTTTGATTTATTTGTTGTTTCTTCTACTTGATCTTATTGGTATGCTTCGCTTTGGTATGCCTTAGTTAGTTAGTTACTAGCTAAACTTACCATTTGAACTCAAATGTTAAAATGAAAAGTGATATAGTAGAAATTTGTTTTGCCCCTTTTACTGACTAAGCAAGTTGGACTAATGTGATCAATGTTCTTTTGTTCTTAAAATAAAATGTAGCTCAGCAGGTTCCGCATTAGACAGAAACGACATTTTGCCCAATATATTTTTAAATCGATTTATTTCTTTCATAGTCACTAGTCTCATGAAAGATTCCATATGTAGCTTATCCTTGTATGTTTGTTGTTCTATGGTTCTTCTATATAGTCCAAGCTAATGCAATATAGTAGCTGCTTACTCCCACAAGTATACCTTGTTTACCTTCCAAGTGAAATTTTTAATTAATTGGTCATCCACCTCAAGGAATCTTTTTAGAGTATTTGATTCATTCTTGAATTGACTTGCATTTCTCTACTGAATTTAGGCTTGATTCATAATTGAATTATTCTAGTATAAATTGGTTTATATAAATTGATTCATTATATAAATTGGTATTTAACTTTCATGCAGGATTTGATGATGTCGTCAGCGGAGGAAGAATACGATGGAACCGACGACGAGTTGGAATTCGAGTCCGATGAAGATGAAGGTTATGTTTCCCAAATGCAATTTTTATCGGGCAAGAAGCGAAAAATTACTTACGAAGAACTCAATGTCTTCATCGAACCTCCTCCACCTCTCCCGTAAAATTATGAACCACGTGACTTTCGGCGACTCACACAATCAAATGGGAAGGGTCATTTGTCCACATCAGTTGCTACTACATCGGTAAATTGAAACAACGCAAATTAGTAAATTATTGGCTTTAAACTTATTTCATAGTATTTCAAATTATTCTTATTTGTGTTTATTAATTTTGTTATAGGCTCGGGTTGGATTTTAATGTAGATCGATGTTAGTCAAGCTCCGCGAAATGTACTTAATTCTTATTGAGGTACCTCACTTGAAACAGAAATTTAAGGCTACCAATTTGATGAGTTTATTTGATTACAAAATTGGGAACTCCGACAACCAAGTAATAGTGTCAATGGTTGAGCGTTGGTGGGCAACCACTCATACATTTCACCTACCTTGTGGAGAGCTAGGGATCACTCCTAGAGATTTTGTAGTACATACCGGGATAGATATCGGGACAGGAGAGCCGATGGTCTTGGATGAGTCATACACGAAATATGGTAACGCCTTAAGAATTTTTCCCGATATGGAGTCTAAAGATTATGAAAAGTGATGCTTAGTTTTGCTCACCTCCGGACTTACCTTGACCATACCAGAGTAAACATCAAAGATCCGGCTAATACTAATACAATCTTTAGGGCATTTATGTTATTGTATTTTGGAGGTGTCTTATTTGGGAACTTGAAGAGCTGGGCTCGACTAGAGTTGTTGGGTCCAATTGCTATCATAGAAAAAAAAAGGGACCTGCGATCGACTTCGGCTCCACTATATTAGGACATCTCTACTACTGCCTTGACCAAACATCGAAGCAGAAGGTGAAATACATCGGCGGCCTTTTCCAATTGATCGAGGTATAATATTTTTAATTAATAGTTCTAGTTATTTATTTTATGTTTATTCAAGTTTATTTAGAAAATTAATATATATTTTCTTTATCTTCTGCAATATCAGTGCTACGAGTATTGTCAGATAGGCCATTATATCTTGATAGATAATAGGTTGGATGATTTTTGGCCAAGGATGTCAGGCTGGCACATTAAAAGACGAAAACTTACTGAAAATAAGGCGAAACGTCATCTAGCACTAATGAGGCAACAACTGGATATGCGTACAATGAATAACATGCAATGGGACCCCTTTAGAAATATAAAGGATGCACTAAATTGGGAGGTAATTATCGTCGGTAATATCAGTCGTAAAAGAGTACTCCTGCAAAGCCCATTTGGTGGATATGAGTGGTATCTTGGGGACCGTTGTTGGGCTCAACTAGAGCATCGGGCAGTGCCTTACGACCCTCCAGAGAAACTCCATTGCTTCCCGAGTTCCGATGTGGTTCGTTCCCTCCGAGCAGCGGGTTGGACCGAAGCACAACATTATATTGTGGGTCACCATGTTGACTATGATGCCTACTGGAGGCATGTCTCACATATATGTCGGACATTACGAGGTGTGGCAACATTGACATCCCAGGCCTTGGTGCTTTGACAGCCGGAGTTACTTTTCCACATGTTGAGTTTCCTACTGGAGATTTTTCTACTCAGGAGACACAAATCCCTCCCCCAGAACTTGGTGATTACCTTGGATGGATTATGGAGTTTGGGTCGCCTCATGGGACTACGTGGCATACCATTCCCTTTATTGTTACGACCTCTACTGTAGACGTGCCAATAGGATATGATTTTTTTGCTATGACTAAGGGTATGCGAAAGCTTACACTTGATAGGACATTAGATTTAGAGGCTCGACACCTTCATGACGAGAGTCGTATTATACATTTGACGGCAGACTTAAAACATGCAGAGGGTCGTCTTTTCCAATTTAATGACTATTTAGATGGAGAAGTAAGTTGTTTAAACATCTTATGATATATTTTCCGCTTAATTAATATTTGTAGTTTTCATTAATATTGATATTCCCATTTTGTATGTTTCAGGGGATTGTAGTTGATTGGGAAGATGACGAAGGTAAAGCAGGAACTTCTCAAGCGGGGACTTCACGGGGGAGGCGTTCGCGGGGAAGGACATCTGAAGGTGGGGCCGCTCCTCCCCAACAATCAAGATGTACGCGGTGATCTTTTGAGTAAATGATATTAGTTGTTTCATGTTAAGTCAAAATTAATGAGATAACATATTTTAAGCTGTTTCATATTTCGATTCTTACTTTAGTAAATAACATTGGTTTTTATGTCGTTGTTTGTAATTCTCACTTTTGAATGGTATTAATGGTTTAATATTTTCATTGCCTAAGCTTTTGATTCTCAATTTTGATGTTTGGTATAATGGTTTTGATTCTCACTTTTTCATTGCATAAGGTATTGTATAATTGTTTTGATTCAATCTTTTAATTGCCTTTGGTTTGGTATGTTTTCAACTAGTTTAACAAAAAAATAAAAATTAACTCAGCGCAGCAGGCGCCTGATTGAAAAAATTTAATCAGGCGTTGAGTTGAGTTAATTTTTTTTTTACAACGGCAATATTCTGTGTCAAACAGCTATATTTGGTGTATAACGACTATATTTTGTGAATGGAATATATAGACCTATTACTAGGCTCATACTATCCCATAACATATTCCAAGGCTCATACCGTTATATTCTCTTCTATTTTCAATTATCTGACGAATTTCAATGCAGTTCTTGATGTTTTGATCAAATCTTCATCAGAGGAGGAAGAGGAAGAGAATATAGATGAATCTTCAATCGATTATAGTGATGACGACGTTATTGATGCGATTAAAATGGAGATATTGAGCAATCAAGCCGAAATTAATGAATTACAAGAAGCAGAATCTTCAGGAAGTCGTGTTGGTTCGGTTGTCGGACATAAAACCATAAATCGCTCACATGTATTCTATCATAAGTTACTCATGCACGACTACTTCCGTTATAAAATGTTTATGGAAGTGAACATTTCCGTCGAAGATTCCGTATGAGCTGAGGTGTTTTCGATCGTATTTTGAATGCGGTTGTTGCTTATAACAAGGATTTTGCTCGGAAGCGAAATTGTGCAAATGTTTTGGGTTTATCACCTCAACAAAAACTTACAGCGGTATTCTGTATGTTTGCATTAGGAGTGTCGGCGGATAGTTGTGATGAATATGCTCGGGTTGCAGAGAGCACAACAATTGAGCCCCTTACGAGATTTTGCAATGCGTTGATCGGGCAATTCGGTGCAGAGTATTTAAGATCGCCAACTCCGGATGATATACAACGATTGTTGTACGTTGCCGAGAAGCGTGGATTTCCCGGCATGCTAGGTAGTTTGGATTGCATGCATTGGGAGTGTATAAATTGTCATACGGCTTGGGCGGGTCAATACACGGGGAATAAGAAAACACTAACAATCATTTTGGAAGCGGTGGCATCTCATGATTTATGGATATGGCACGTTTTTTTTAAAATGCCTAGTTCCAACAACGACGTAAATGTTCTTGATCAATCACATCTTTTTCGAGATCTTTGTCTTGGTCGTTCTCCACCTTGCAACTTTGAAGTCGATGAAAAACTATACGATATGGGATACTACTTGGCGGATGGTATATATCTGAAATGGACAACGCTTGTTCAAACCTGACGATTTCCCAGAGGTAATGCAGAGAAATATTTTGCCAAGCAACAAGAGGCATATCGAAAAGATGCAGAACGAGTTTTCGGTGTCCTTCAATCTCGATTTGCAATTATGAAAGGTCTGGCAAGAAGTTGGTCACCCAAAAACCTCGATAAAATAATAAAAGCGTGTGTAATTATACGATCGTCGAAGAAGAACGCAATAGGTACGAAGTAAGCTTACTAACCGAGCATTTTGTCCTAGACCCTAACCCAATTGACTTGAATCGGGAAGAAGTCACTTTACAATAATACATTGCGAAGTACGATAAGATGACAAGTTCGGATAAGTATATGACACTTCGAAATGATCTCATTAAACATTTGTGGAAGCATCAGGAAAACAATTATATGTAATTTTAATATAAACACAACTTTATTTTAATTTTATGTAATTTCAATTAAGCACTTTTATAAAATTTATTTTAGAAATTTATTTCAATTTCAATATAAATTTAAATAAAAAATAATTAAAAAAACAAAACTTTCTAAACAAGATTCTATTATTTTAAATATACCAAACTTCTTAAACAAGGTTTTTAAACAAAATATGTCAAACTTCTTACACAAGGTTTTTATACAAAAATGTACTACCAAACTTCTTAAACAATAATCACCAAAATATACCAAACTTCCAAAATATGATTCTTCAGCTAGAGCATCTTAGGCGTTATTATTATTAGCTTTAAACATTCTCGCCATAACCGCATTTCGTTGTACCTCCCAAAAAATCATTTGAGTGTCGTCCAAAGTAGACATGTTCATCGCCATCACATTTTGATCGTTTTGGGTTTGAAATTGAAGTTCTAAATTCACCACAGCATTTGTCTTCATTTCTCTTATTCTCGTCATAATACGAGCTTCTCTTTCTTCTTACTTCTTATCTCTCTCAGATATATACTCTTATTTCTTCTAATCTTTATCGGCAATATACTCTTCTTTTTTCTTTTCCATTCGATCAAGGCGACTAATAAGTACATTTTAGCGTTCAATGAGAAGATTTTGTTTTTTTATTATTATTTTCCTTTAGTTTAACACTTTTGATACCGTCGGGACGTTCCGTCTCTATATCCGTTACAAGTACTGGAGAGTCGATGTTCGAGCTAACGGGTGTGTCGGGTATTGCGGGAGTAGGCATTCTCGGGAAAAAAACTTGAAATTTGCTTCATTCGCACATTGCGAGCTAAAGTGTCTGGGTGTTGGTCTTGCAAAATTTTCTAACATTGATGACAACTTAAAATTTCATAAGTTTTTTTATACACCCATTTGCCTTTACCACGTGCTTCATAAATCGTTATGATGACATCGTCCTATAAAATAGATTAAAATAATAATAAAAATACATGTATTTGGTAAAAAGTGTTTATAACTTACCAAATTTCCTTGTTAGATACCGTTTATGGGGCATTGCATCACATTTTTTAAACAAATACCATAAACCTTACAAGCACGATTCATATCCGACCAATGATTTTTCAAAGATGGTACTGTAGACTCAACCCGTTTACCATCATGTTCACAGAAATCATGAAATGCATCCATAACTGAGTCCCCAAAAATATCAAGTTGTTAGTTGTTGCTTTTGATTCTATCATCCGAGACATTAATCCAAACTTTTGCAAAAAATTTGTTTTGAATGCCCGTCCATTTTAAAACCTGAGACCCTGCCCCTCCACTGTATTTTTGTTAGTCAAGCGACGTTTGCCTTTGGCTTTTTGTCCATCGACAGACACGACGTCTTCGAATTGAGATAAGTTAACCAATTGAGATGCTTGTAATTAAAATGATTGAGATTGTAAGGGATTGACGAATGGAAAAAGATGTTAGAATTGAGCGGGAAAAGAGAATTAAGAGGGTTATCCCCAATTATTAGGTGCTATGAACAGTTGAGAGGGTTGTACCCAATTGTTCGAGAGTAAAATGATTAAAAGGGTTGTGATTGAGATGATTGAGGTTGAAGGGAATAAGTGAATTGCAACGAATTAAGTGAGATTTGTTATTGTTGATTCAAACTACTCTCGATAGTAAAATCTTTATCTTGCGTAATATTCGTAAAACTCATCTACTCATCTATTAATTTCAAGACGTTAATAATCAAGAAAAACTTAAAACCCTAAAATATTATAATCTATAAAATTAAATGGGATATGGTAAAATTAAACATAAACTTTCAAATAATTTGAAGCTTCAACAATTTCAAATAATTTGAGTGAATAATATAAGCTTGGATATGATTTTTGTTTAAAAGAAAGAGAGGGAAATGACCTAATTTTAAAAGCTCCAACGAATTTACTAGTAGAACAGCCGCCTAAGAGTTGAGGCGCCTAATTAAAAAAAACTAACTTAGACTCCCAATCGCAACATTAAATTTCAAGACTAAGTTTTAACCCTTAGATTTTGGAGGGTTAGAGGACAAAAATCCTTGGTAGCACCTTAAATTCCAAGGTAGTGAGGCACTGTTAGAGATGCTTTAATTAAGTTACTTTCCCCCAACAAGAGTACCAAAATGGTTTGAGAAGAAGAAAGTAGAATACACCCTGGCTTGCCACTAGTGGTGGATCTGGATGTCCTCTATTGAACATTTCCTGATGATTCTACAACAATACAATCCTCTTCCCATTTACAAAGACTTGAAAATGGGACTACTGCTGCCATGTTTCAGAGCTTCCAAATGCTCACGCCCCAAGAAATTTTTGTATACAATTCATTTCCTCTATCAAACCCTCTTACTCAACCATCAAAATTTGGCCATAACCAAATTTAAAGTACAATTTCCACATTATGAAGAAGTCCTATTGCCACGCACTATCATAAACTTGTTCATTATTACATTTGATATGTGGTGTTTCATGTAATCACATTCAACATGGTTAAGTAAAGTTACGATTTTAACTTTTATCAAGCTTTAATTTACTATTCGAGTTATGTACACAAAAGGGGATTCAAATAAAAAAACCAAAACTCAATGAAAAAAAAAAATGTGAGTCAGAATTGGCTATCTAGGCCGCACATCTATCATTTATGTGCAGATAAAACTGCTCAGAGCCCAGTGCAAACTTCATCATCCTACCTTTCCTTTTCTTTTTTACTACAAAACAATAAAAACCAAACCAATAAAAAAAATGAAAATTTTGGTTTTTGGGAGTCCTCAGAAACATGCTTATGTTTGTCATCAATGTGAATCAGGTCTCAAAGATTTTCATGCCATCATTGGACTAAAGCAATACCAAAAAATAAAAAATTAAGGAAACAAAAATTTAGCATGAAATAATTCACCGCGACTGTGGAAAACTACTAAGGCGAAATGACTCAATGCCTGCAAAACTCTCAGCCTGATGGGAGAAAACCCTTTGATCACTGGAAAGATTATCAGAGGGAAAAAGTTGCCATCAAAAGGCTTTGTTTACAACAAACAAAATTAGATTTCGGGAAAATGATAAAAGAAGCTTTGAGGTGTGGTGCTGAGGAAGCTTTGCGGTTGGTTATGGGTATTTATATGAGAGAAGGGAACTAGGGTTTGTTTGGGAGTCAATGTTATGTTACCCAAAGTGCCCTTATTGTGCAACTTTTTCTCTGAAAGCATCTCCAATAGATGATAGGTGCGGTGGTGGGGATGGTGACTTTTCATACTCGAACCTCCGATACGGTGTTTCGAGAGTCCAAATAACGCTGGGGATGGTGGCACTGCTTCCGCACCTATTTACCCACCGTATTCTTTCCTGACTTTCCTTTCCATGGCTCTTTCATGTTGTATATCTCCTCACAGCTCTCTCAGAATCGATTAAGATATAGCTTTTGTTATGATTAGTTATACACTGAATTTGAATTATAATTTATGTTTCTTTTGCTCTTAAATTATCTATTGTTAGGGTACGTCTTCACAAAGGCGCATGCTAGCTTTAGGCCAAAGATCAAGCTATGCTGGAGATTCCCTTGTATCTCACTCCCCATGTCATGGGCCAACAGCCACGCAATTTAAGTACAAAATACACACCAATTTAGACCCAAACAAGCACTACCCTACACCTTCACGCGATTCCTATTTATATAAGAGGTCGTCTAAACAATAATTACAAAAAAAAAAAAAAACATTCGAACCCAATCTCGACCTCTCAATCTCACAATGTGTCCTAGCAAAACTCAATTCCCTGAATCCACCATGACCATGTCCGATATTCAATCGGCATTCCAAATCCTCGACATCGACCATGACGGTAAAATAAGCAAAGACGACCTTCAAACATTTTACACCTGGTTCACCAATGCTAGCGAGGACGATATTGGGTCAATGATATCAGTTGCGGACTCTAACAAAGACGGGTACGTGGAGTTCCATGAGTTTGAGAAGGTGGTAAAGACAACGACGGTATCGTCAACGGTGGATTGGGTGATGGAGGATATGTTCAAGGTGATGGATGGAGATGGGGATGGGAAAGTTGGGGTTGAGGATCTGAGGAGATATTTGAGTTTGGCTGGGATTTGTGTTAATGAGGAGGATATTAAGGTCATGATCAAATTGGGTGGTGGAGATGAAAAGGGTGGTGTGTGTTATGATGGGTTTCTTAAGATCTTGGCCGTTAATTTTGCTTAAATTATTTATTGAGTTTTTGTAATTTGAGGAGTTAAAGGTTTTTAAACAATGATATTGTTAGAAAATACTGCTTAGCTGTTTCGTTTTGTTTGGTTACTTTTTCTCCCCATGTTCAAAACTTTTTTTCATTGTCTTTTAGTATGTTGGGATCTAGGTCCAATAATAAATAAAAAAATTAGGGTTATTCAGCATCAGTTTTGGTTAGCTGCAAACATTATGCAAATACAAATAAAATGCATTTTTAATCGATTTTATGTGTAGTTTGATTAAAAATGCAAACTGGATATGCCTTTGAAATACTTGCATGGGTTTATTACATTTTTTTAAGACTAGTAAAGCTTCGGGATTAATGGAGGGGCGGAGGTCAGAACTTCTAGTAGCAAGAGATCTTGGTTTGGAAAAGGTGGTGATTTTGAGGATCTGTCACTCACTCCCTCATTGAAGCATTTGCCAGGAAACTGGTAAATTCGTGCTCCGGAGGAGCACTAACTAAAGTCTAAAGCCTTGTGGTCATTTTTCATCTCGCCTCTTCTTTTGTAGATCTTCATTTTACTTCTTCAATATTGTTGCTTACTTGGTCTTGGAAAAAAGAAAGAAAAGAATAACGATGGAAGAACTAAGAAACAACCCAACGAGGGACAAAGAATTAGGATGTAATCTGGGAAAATTTTGCGATGAGGAAATTTTGAGAGAAAAGGAGAAAATATACGGCTGAGAAAACTGTTAACCAAAAGCTCCTTTTGAATAACTTTCCATAACAAAAATACTTCCGAAGTAGGTTTAGCACAAAAGAACGAAAAGCAAAACTGATTTAATTCAGGGAAAACTCGAGAAACTACTATCAATCCTCAAAGCCTATTTTCTGTAACGGAGACAACAAAAAGTGATTCCGAATCAACTCGATACAATAATTTATAAGCATTATTCGTTCAGATCTGTGCAAAAAGAAAAACAAAGAACACCTCGCCTTTCAAGTTAAAAACTATAATCGTAAAGATCTGTGCAGATCTTATTTAGGTAATGCAATCTTCCTTACTTCGGCGCCTAACCTCTACAGTACTGTACATTCTCCTTAATTAAACCTGGTGGATAACAATAGTCAGACGAGGTCGACTTTACCAGTTTCTACGAGTTCCCTTATGGCTGTGTAACGTATGACACCCAACCCATCCACTGCAAAGTCAAACTGCTCATCCCCGCTGCGACAATAAAATCAAATTAACAGGTGCAGTATAGAAATAAACAATTCAATAACGCTTTACAAGTTATCATTTTTCCCTCAATGCACCGAATGCTGGGTTGATATTAAGAGATGAACAGGTTTAGAAAAGTTTAAAAAATCAATACTGAACGAAAGTAAAGGAGACAAGCAAATAACTTCTTATGTTTTATGCAGTTGCTAATGTGTTACTGAGCAGGAAAGTGGCCATGCATTTACGATAGCAGGCAAGAGAGTTAAAGTACCTTTCACCAACTTGGACAACCTCACGATATTGATTGCTTTTGCAGAACACAAAGGTGTCCAACTGAGGCTCGGGAACTGAATACCAAAATTGAAAATACGAAGTTAGAAAAAGAGATATGTTCAATTAGTTATTAATAAACATTGTGAACATATCTATTCAACTGATTGAAAAACTCGAGAATGAGATTGCATTTTAATGGATTACATTTTTAAACCAATTTCTATCTTCGTCTCCCTTCTTTTTTACATCTGTCATGTGCCCTCTATGTTTCAACTGAGAACCCTGCTTCCAATCTAAAACTGTCGCCCTGGACTATTGAGGACACATGCTCAAATTTGTGAACCTCATCTATGTCATGACCCATGAGACTCATCAAATTGTTATTATTCTGATACCTAAATCCTAATATACCATACTCGGATTTTTTTTATGGATCACAGCATTCCTCACACATACTTGTTCTCCCACAACATCTATCATCCTTATTCACACGTTAATAAGCATATTTTCAAATCCAAGCACGATAAAAACGTAATCAAACAACTAAAAGTCATCAGGCATTGTCATTCAACTCTGTAACTTGGAAACCTGTTGGGAGTAAAACCCACCAAATTAATAATAAAATGATTATTTGCAAACACTACGATAAGGATTCACAAAGACTACAGAGGTAGAGGTTAGTCAAAAAGGTTTCTTGATGGTGATACGATGGCCACATGCAGGGGGGGAGCTATCGTTTCGGGGGTTTGGCCCCAATTTTTTGGGGGGGTTTTCCAAGTGTAAATGGATAACTTCCTGGGCATTTTTTTAATGGATTGTTTATGATAATTAGTAGACTAACTTGGATTGGGACTTTGGCAGTGTATTGGGGAGGTTTAGTCTCTAGATTATGTAAAATTATAGGCTTTATATATATAGATATATTTTTGCACGTATAAAAGCTCCTTTTTTTTAACATTTTGAAGGGGGCAGTAGCCCCCCCCCCCCCCCCCCCCCCCTTGTAAGCCTATAAATCTGTCCCTGGCCACATGGTAAGATGCCTTCATAAACACTCAATACGAATAAAACAAAATTGCAAACTTATGTTATAATCAAAACAAAATCTGAAATTAAAATCGTCAAGCTTCATATTCGAGTCCTATCATACCATAAAGATTGTAACAAATTAATCCCGAAATATTTGAGTTAAATTAACAACAATTTCAATCGCATATAAATCAAATCAGCAAACTTTCAACCTTCAAGCACTAAAACTTTGATTCAACCGCAATTTCATGATTTTACATGCAAAGTTCATGATTCCTTGAATATTTCAATCTTACCATGATAACATTTGAAATTTTAGATCTATTGTTTTTTTCTTTATAGAAACACACCAAAGATCTATTGATTTTCAATTTAATTCACTAAATGTCAATATTTGATCACTGAATTGCTATCTTTGATCATCGAACCTCAATGATCAGATTCCATCAATGGTCGTTGTTTATTATTAAAGAAATGTTATAGGGTTTTGATATAGTTTGGTATCCCCTAAGATTCTTCCTTCGTCATAAACAAAGATTATTGGTGGGATTCAAACATTGAAATTCAGCGACCAAGAATCAAAACTCAAAACTCAGTGATTAAATATTGACAAATCAGCGATTCAAATTAAATTAAAAGAATATATCTAAGGTGTGTTTAAATCGAAATTCAATAGATTATCGTCTACCGCATGACGGTGTGACCGCCCTCATAGATAGATCTAACAAAAAGAGTAGTTTAGATAGAGATTAAATGAGGAAAGAGGGGAGAGAAACGTGGGTAGTGGGAGACATGTTTTTTCTTTTACCAAAATACCCATTAACTTTCCAGATAATTCTTTTTCTGCAACAAACATAGTGTGTGAATAGAAGAAAACCGAAAGGGTGACTAGGGGAGTAAATAGGAGATGAGAAAAGGGTATTTTTGTGAAGTGAAAAAACTTCAGTCAACACTCATAACTACCCAAGTTACATTTTGCAACCAAGTTGATGGAAAGAGACCTCCCTACGGTCGGTCTGATTAGGTATGTCTAGTAAGATAAAAGACTAGTATACCGCAACACGGTGTGGACCGACCTTTACGTTTTCTTTATTTAATAAACTAATGAAATATGAATTCAAAATTTCAATAAGTAAAGGAAATGTTCGATAGATAGTTATGGCAAACTTCGCCGTAGATGCGACACGGTAACTTGGGATTCAAAAGACAATGTGTGTTTTTAGAGGAATTCTAGAGTTTTGTCAAAGTGAAATTCTATAGTTTGCAAGTGAAAATGGATGCAGGCATACAACAACTTGGTTTTTGAAAATGAGATGTAGAGTTCATAAGAGAAAGAGACTATATGTGACAGAAGATGGGTAAAGTAACTTGTTTTTTGTAAATGAGAGGGAGAGTTCATGAGAGATCACGTTGGTTTTGAGTGAATGGAGAGATATTTTATAGGAATGTATTTCTCTTTTGCAACTAAATGTGAGAGAAACAAGGAAAATATCCTTTAAAACAACCAAAATTCCTTAAATGTGTGGGGTCTCTTTTGAAGATTAAACGCGAGTTAACTATAGATGTGGATAACAATTAAGAGTTTTTAGTATATAAGAGGGTAAAATTGGCAGAGAAAAAGCTTCAGTCAACACTCATAACTACCAAAGTTATATTTTCTCACCAAGTTGAAGGTAAGAAACCTCCCTACGGTCGGTCTGATTAATAGATGTTAAAGTTTTGATGTTAACATGTTTAGGTCGAAAGATTCTATAAACTATGGACTTTGCGAATGCCAAAATTGCATTGATCAAATGAAGTTTCTAGAAATTTTAATGCTCAAGATTAAAGATTTGTTGATCTAATTTCAGCACGACTCAAATTATTGTTGATTCAACTTAAATGTTCGTTAACTAATTTGTTGTGATCTTAGGGCTAAACAAGAACCAAATATGAAGCTTAATGATTCAACTTTCATATTTTGCTTAGACTCAAACTTGAGTTTTAGATTTTGCTCTTGTTTTTATCAAGTATTTACGAAAGCATCTTACCCTACAACTAAAGGAGGGAAAAAGGCCCCTACAGGCTGTTTATCATTGTCAAGAGACACTTTCAGCGCACCTATACCTATGAAGTCATTCTAAATCCTTATGGTAGTGTTTGCAAAGAATATTATTATTATAAGTTTGGTGGATTTAAAGTGGGTACCCGAGAATGGAGTCGGATGACAAGCATTTTAGACGTTTGGTTCATAAGCAATAGTACCCTCTACGACATTCTTATGGTTGGATCATCATACATGCTTATTAACATGTGCATAAGGATGATAGATGTTGAGGGAAAACAAGAACGTGCAAGTGATGCCCCGTGATCCATTAGAAAGTTTGGGTAAGATTTATTAGGATACTAAAAATAGGAAGATTTTGATGAATCTCATAAAAGAGATGAGGTTAAAGTATTTGACTATTAGTTCTCAATAGTCAGAGGTGACAATTTTAAATTGGAAGTGGAAGTGGAGTCCTCAATTGCAAGGTAAAAATAAATAATTTTGCTTACAAACTGAAATTTGCGGGGAAGACACAGGTATTAGCTAGTATGTAATATAATTAGAGATATCATATGTTATTCCGGAATATTCTCTTAATGTTACTTATCAGAAAGGAGACATACCATGTGGCACCATGATTTTTTCTGATTCACTGTACCGGTTGTACACCATATTATCATATTGAAGACTGTTACTATGTAATTTATTACATGGTTATGAATATTCATTAGCAGCCCACATTCTAGTGCAGATCAAGTCTAAAGGTATCAATCACGTATAATCAAGTGTCTATCGACTAAATGGTAGGTGCTCATCTTATAAGGGTAATAAAACCATTTTAGATCTGATTTGTTACATTATAAAAGAGCTATGATTTGAATATTCTCCACCATGGTAGCCTATTCCGCTCTCTTAGCTAGATGGCACACCCTCTTCCAGCCCTACTTTACACCTCTTGAACAACTGTGTCTCAACAATCTCACGGTCATCTTAGATCTGGAGCCACAGTGAGCAAAAATTCTTCAATAAGCTTATACTTGCCTATGCTACACAGTCAATTGGTTTTATGAAGTCTCTGCCTCAGAAAGTTCTGGACTTCATATGTTTCAAGCTAGGACTGATTAAAAATATGTTGTCTTAGGGATAGTGTTAAAGCATATAGGGATATCTTAGTCTTTAAAAAGGATTTTTTTACTGTTTGCATACTTCAGCAGTCTCCCTTTTAATGTTCAGTTTTGTAATCATAGTCTATAAAAGATCATTGTAGAGCGTAGACCACTCTTCTTTTTGCATACATACAAATGAGGTCGAGAATTGGTTTAATACCAATTAACTAAGTGGAAAATATAACCTAGAAAAGCTCTCCTTTTGCAGAGAAAGAAAGATCAACACATTTGAAAACTAAGTGGAAAATATAAAATCTAATGGAAATAGAAATACTAATACTTCTAGGAAAATAAATACCAATTAACTAATCTCCTAAATAAATAAATAAATAATGAATCTTCTAGAAAATGGGAGAGATGTTGGGCCTCCTACATATGGACCTAGGATTGACCCGTTATCCATAAACAATGGGAAGACGAACTATCATAGTCGAACAATTGGTCCTCGTGACATACTATTTCAGGCTATAAGTTTGAAGCTTATGATTGGCACGCAAGTATGTAAACTAAGATATCTGAATGATCCAAAAATCTCTATGAGCTTGTTGTTAGGAAATAAACATTGGAGAATATCTCAAACAATCATTGAGAACTAAGAGAGATAAGAGACACATTTTTAAAGTCGGTGCTGGTTACAGATGGCAATAGTAAAGACACAAGCTTTTGAGAATATAGAAAAAGGAAAGACAAGATAGATGAAAATGAGAGAGGCTTATCACAAAGACAATAAAAAAAATAGAGGACCTGTAAGGAAGACAACAAAGCTCACCGCTGGTAATGTAATACCAAATGTACAAACCTTAAAGTACAGAGAAAGAAGAATTGCGACACCAATGAGAGGCGAGTTGAGGGTTATGTGTATTAGGTATCCAGGAAATCCGAAGATCCCACAGAATTTATGGATATTTTTGTGGGCGCAATTGTTAGATCTATTGTATACATATTAATGTAGAGTCAAATTTTGTTATTGTAACCAATATACCTATATAACCCCAAAAGCTCATAGCCAAGCCCAAGATAAGATTTTGACTTAACTAGAAGTAGGAATCAGTTCTACACATTCACACGAGGTTTGTCAAGTCTAAAATGCAGAAAATATGTTCAACGAGATCAATTTGCTAAATCGAGTTGATGCAATCAAGAGTATTCAGAAAAGAAAATTAAAGGAAATCACAACTATGATAGATAGATACTGATGAGCAAGCAAAAAACATAATCTGTTATAGAACAGGGAAGAGCTAGTTACCCATGTCTTCCGCGTCACTTGATGCGGATTGCTGCAGGATGGACCTGTAACCCTCTGGCAACTTTGACAATACAGATTGTGTGAGATGTTTTTCCATGCTATCCTTACACCTATCCACACCAAACCCAACAGCAGAAAACATGAGACAACCAATTGATATAAACAAGGATAAGAAGGAAGGCATTCTTCACCTTTTAGCAAACTTTTGCTCTGGTCTTGAAAGTCTGTTCCACATTTCTGTTTTTGAGATGTGAATCGTGTACTTCTCAATCTGTTTAAGAAATGATACAGGAAAATTGAAAAACCTTATATTTAGATTGGAATGGAACCTTGGGTATTGCTGCTAAAGTATCCATCTCTAACATCATTTTCTTAAAACAAGAATGATACCTTTTGGAGACGGGTTCGAAGATATGATCTCAAAAGAAACTGATATCTGTCCAAGTCCATCTGGTAGAGGGATATTGTGAGTGGGTCTGTACCATTTCCCTCATAATCTTCAACGGTGTCCTCCTAATAAATGGCACCAACGTTGAAGTAATTAGAAACGTGGCCCTGGGTTAAAAACAAAGATACAACCGTACAGCTCAACACTAACACAAACCCATCATAATCTTCAGTCAACCTAATTACAACACTTTAAACCCAAAACTCAATTCACGGAAAACTTGATTTGAAAACATAGTTTTCATGTTACTCATAAAACCGAAGCAAAAAGCAAGTACCTCCACTCCTAATTTAATCTCAAATTCATAAGCAAACTTAATCGAAACATCAAATGTTAAAAACCACATGAAAAAGGAAAACAAAGAGATGTACTGAGGCAATTTTAACTTTGAAGTATGATTACCATCAACTGAATTTGTTCCTTGGATCTCTGTACTAAATCAGCTTGAAACTTGAGAATTTCTGGTGAGGCCTTCTCATTACGCCATGCCTGCTTCAACAGCTCCACGTCCGTTGTCAATCTGATTGATTTATCAATATCTTCAGTTTCAAGCTCTGTCCCCTCTTCTGAACCAGATGCCATTTTCCTAATTGTAGAGATTAAAAAACTGATAGAGAAAGTTAGAGAAACAAAAATGGCACATATACAGAAGAAATGTTATACTAGAGTCAAAGCCAAACGTTAGACTCCTTGTAAGGGCCTAATTTCGGAGAACGAAATAGTCTCTTACACCAAGAAAATCCAACTAACAGTTGAAAATAATTAATTAAAATAACTCAAGTGTTTACGTGGAAACCCTTTGAATAGGTAAAACCACGACCTCTGTTGGAGGGCTTTTAAATGATGACGGTTATAATGATCATGATTACAATTTACAACTGAGAGCTCATGTAAAGAGAGTAGATAAAAGTTGAGAAAGGGGGGATATGTGCTCCGGAGAGTGAAAAATTAGCCCAAATTAAACCCAATCTTTTCGTCTTCTGTACAACTAAAAACATCTCCATAAATTAACCCATCCAAATCTCCAAAGCAGCTACCCTAATAACAAACAGAGATCGATTTCTCTCTCTCTCTCTCTCTCTCTCTCTCTCTCCAAACAAAATGAGGCAATAAAAAAACCCAATCTTTTGAGTAATTCTAGGATTTGAAACAACCCTTGCTAAAAATCCGAATTTTTTCTTTCATATTGTGTGAAAACCACTTTAATTATTTATTTATATTCAAATTCATAATTCCATATCCCTTAAGTGATTTTTGGGTTTTGGAGAAGTTAAACAATGATGATGTGGTTGTTTTGGGTTGTAGGGGTTATGAGTTTATTCTTGGGGTAAATTAGGAACAATGATTACGGATTGCTTCAGTTTAGCTAGAGATGTTGAATGCGAATGGTGGAGAAAATGAGGAGATTATACTTATTATTATTTAAAGTTAATTTTGTTGGTGAGGCCCTCAACCTCGCCTCCACCAAAAACCCAACACTATTCCAGATGTTTTGTTATATCCTTACAATTGTGAAAATTCATCCTTGCTTATAAAGCTCCCCCTCTCTCTGGATTGTGGTTAACCACGAACTGCTGGAAAAGTGAAGACTCGTAGTGGGACAGGTGTCCCATTGACTGTTTCTCTGTAACTGCTTGGCGGTCAGTCCACATCATCTGAGGTGTTGAGGCCGAGACACGTGGAGATTGAGTCCAAAGTTATAGGACCTTTGCCATATATATGTAGTTTGCGTGAACTCCGAAGATGCTTATATCGACCTGGATATTCTAGGTCAACATCACAGAATAGGCCCCTACACATATCATCTAGTTTTTCTACCCTAAATTCAAAATTTCACCTTCGCACTCATATTTCAGGATTAAGACGATCATAAAAGTCTAAAACCATCTCGACTTTCACCTAATTCCTTTCATCTAACCGTCACCCATGCACACATATAAAGCAATATATTCCAACTAACACCCCACACGACCAATGCATCCCAATTACCATGAACATTCCAACTTTAATTGTTCACTTGACAAAGCGTGATATATCACTATATGTAATCAAGCATACATGTAACTACCTAATCCCCATCTCCACATCCATCCTCGACAACAAATAACCCCACCCCCACCCGAACTGATACTTCTCCGTCATTAATCCAAATATCCAAACTCTAGAACTTACATTGTTCATATACACCCTAGTACTTACATTGTTCATATCCAAACTCTAAAACCTACAAAGTCTCAGCTCGTACGACCCAATTACTCGAATGCATTTCCCAATGCTCAAAATCACAGGAACTTTGTAAGTCAGTAAATTGGGATGTTAGTGAATACTATTTTTATTCATCAAAATGCTTCATTGGGTACAATTGAGATAGTTGAAGTTAATTGGGATTAGGGAGAATCACTCTAAGATGCTAAGATTAACAATTTCAAGCATAATTTTTGCAATTTGAAGAGAAAGAGAGGTACCTGAGATGTGTAAAACGTTGTTAGACCCTTGAAGATGCTAAAGAGAGAGTACGGTGATGGAGAGAGGGAGAGGGAGAGGGAGATATGGGAGAAGGGGAGTTTTGGGTATTATGGGTAGTTTTTACTTTTCAGAAGAGTTAAGCATGAGATGGTGCTGCAAACGGCCGAAATATGAGGGAGAGAGATGAGAAAGAAGATAATTTTAGTTTTTGGTTTGAGGGAATTCATGGGATTAGACACTTTTAAGCCTCTTTTTTTTCTATTAACCTGGCCAGTGCCAGATTGTCAATTCCCGATTAGATCATTCAGGGTCGTTGCAGTTACTCACAAACCACGAGATCATACACGGGACTTAATACCAACCTCGAAACCTACCGTGGTGAGAATCGAACCCTGGACCTCCAGGTAGGTGTTACCTTACCTTATCACTAAAGCAACAGGTAGTTGGTAGATGTAATGGCCTAATTTCGGGATTCGGACTTAGCCTTTACACCAAATATGTCTAGAACGCTCAATAACAGTAAACAATAATCAATAAGATAATTTAGCGTGGAAAACCTTTGAATAGGTTAAAAACCACGACATCTCTTGAAGATTTTGAGAAAAAGAATATGATTTTATTGAAATTATTAACTTATTACAATGAGCACTCTGAGTATATGGAGTTTCGGAGTATGGATTCTTCTGTATATAATTGCATGTGTTTCATCTGTAGTTTTATGGTTATATTTATAGGTCTTATAATATGACCGTTTGATGACCATTAATATTCTTAATGGTAGACGTTACAAAGTGTATATAAGATATTTTTTGACCAGATAGTGTAACGTTCTGACCTTTGTTGTTGTACAACGGCTCTATTGATGACTGTACACTTGTATAAGTCGAGCTGCTGATGTGGAGGTCGAAAGCGATGGCTCGAACTGAGGAATATTGAATATGTTTTTACTAGTGTATCTTGTATGCTGATGAGGTCGAGGATGAGGCTTTGAGTCTGAGATACGAAATAAGCTATTACAATACGACTCTCAAGCAATAGCACGAGTAGCATCAAGGATGAGTAGTGTTAGTTAAGAAACTTGTGTTGTACGTGTTTCCTGACGTTGTTGTCTTATTTCTGATTGTGCCACGTGCTCTGTTGTTGAGGTCGAAAGTTCGTATGCAGTTCAAAGACGAAGCATAAGTTTGAGATGCGGAATAAGCCACTATAATAGACATTTTAAGGCACATTTTCTTCATATTTTTTTGTCCTTTGCCTATTACTAGTATACCGTAGGTGGGAATCGATCTTAAGAATATATTTTTCAACATTTTTCGTAAGAACTTCTACAACAGGCTAACAACTTTACACTACCACCTCTACATTTTTTATAACAGGTAGCTAGCCAAGAGTTTGTGAGCAGTTTTACTAGCCTCACTAACTTAAGCGGTGTTTGTTTTCTCTATTAGAAATTGTTAATGTTGAATGTATTTTGAGTATTTTTTTTTTTTTTTGCTAACTAGTTCATTCAACAATTGCATTCACCAGTTTTCGGTAAAACATACATCGATACACAACTAGTCTTATTCCAAGAGAGAAACATCTTCAACAAACTAAGCTCCAACCTCTCTCTAAAATTTTTCCTTTTTTCGTTCTTCTCTAGCTACTGGAGAAACACTTTAATCTCTTCCTTGGAAGGGATACCTATTTTGTGGATTGACTGTGCTGCTTCACCTACTGTCGGTGTGGGGTTTTCTTCCCCATCTCTTCATTCAGGTGTTTACTCAGGAACTTCTTGTGAACTGAATATCTGGGCATGGAAGAAGCTGTACATAAGAACATAATCAATCCACAACCTCCTGAACAATCAGTAGAGGATAACAGCGAGATCTCACACAATATATCTCAAACGGGAACAATGCCGTTACAAATTACGGAAGAAGAACAACTCTGCTCTCATATGGAGAGCAGCTGCAAAGTTCCCGATGATGAAAATGAAATCGATCTTAATGATCAATTTACTCTTGAGGAAAAAGAGTTATGGGACTGTAATCTATTTGTCAAACTTTTTTCAGGGTACCGGATTGATTCCGGTGCCATTCAGTTGGCTCTACAACAAATATGGGATTTAAATTATAGGGTTCAAATTGAGGCACTTGAAAGAGGATTGCTAAAAGTTTCGGTTCAAACAGCGGAAGATGCTAAACATATCCTGGAAAACGGATCGTGGTACATTTTTGGTACGCTATTAGCGATACAGAAATGGTCACCATTTGCGCTTACCAGGGAGATTGATTTCCATCTAATTCCATTTTGGGTCCAAGTAGATGGACTGCCACCGGGCTGTTTCATCCCTATTATTGCTAAAGCAGTGGCAAACAAAATCGGAATGTTTGTGGAATTCGATCCATAACCTGCTTTCAATCATGTTGGGAAAAAACTATTACAGATTAGAGTGATTATTGATGTGGGGTTAACGTTCACTCGAACAGCCAAACTCAAAGTTAAAAATCACCCAGACTATGACCTTCTATTCCAATATGAAAGGCTAAAGGGGTTGTGTTATTACTGTGGAAAAATCAGACATATGGAGAACTACTGTAAATCTCTGGCCAAATTTTCGGAAGATTTTGATACTCAAACGAATATGAGAAGGAGAAAATTCTCTGATGCTGTGATAGCTAAAACTGATATTTCCACTATAAGAGAAATTCATAAAAAGGAAGATAACAAAATGAGAATGAAGGCCATAGAACAACTCAAACAAACACACAGAAAAGAAACAATTTGAGTATCTCAATACTAAAAGGAAAAAACTGGAAGACTCGGTAGAGCAAGAAAAAGAATCAATTATGCCTCTACCAACTTTCAACCAAAACTTGGGTAGGGAAGGTGGTAGTATCAGCTGGAGCAATGCTCCTTCAAACATGTTGAAAGTGCCGGAAAACCCGGTACAAACAAAGGAAAAAGTGATCAATCCAAAGAAACCTCCAGTTAAAAAAGGGGAGCAGCAAGCCAACATCCAAAAAAATAATAACGGAGAGCAGGATAGCGGGTCAACTCATATGCAAATTGATGACAAGGATACTTTTATGATTAAACATCAGGTATGGACTCCAGATTCCTCTTTATTTTTAGATCATCAATTTATTTATTTAAAATTTAGATGGAATACCTGTGAGAATGAATGCTTAGGGAAACAATTCGGTTTGAGGAAAATTATTCAAACTAATAAAGAAAAAAATCAGTGGATTAAGCAAACCCATACACCACACGGCCCTAAACTGTTGGTTCATGAGCCTGATAACCAAGTTAGATCCAATCTGATATATGAGTGAGCTGATCTACAAACTTTAAACAAACAAGGCCCATTTCATTTGTCACAAAGGTCACATCTGAATAACAGGTCTACACCATACCCAAGTAAACAATAGCTAGAGGACAAAAAAAACATTGTTCAAATCCAAAACAAGAAGCAAACCAAAAATCTTTTGGTCACTGACAAAAGAAAGAGTAAGTTGAGACAACAAAATCACTACTCTAGGAACAAACACTTCTTGACAAATGTCAATGAGGTTGTTCGGTGGGAGAAACTATTTAAACAACAAAATAGACGAACGTACAAGCTCTGCCAATACCAACCTAAGAGTAAAAAATTTATCTACATGGAAGGACAACTAAAAAATGGGTACCTAGAGGAAAAAGAAATCAAATTGGCCGGTCTCGAGGAAGACCTTTCCCTCGATGTGGTCGCAGCCACTCCTATTCCAATAGAGATCCTCACTATAGTCCAAACCCGTACACCTATAAACATGATCCTAACTCAACAAACGTTGTGGAAAATAACGTATCCTCTATACCTTATAGCGTCACGGAGGAACAACATACCCCCACCACTCACCTTGAAAACCAACCACAAAGCCATATCCCTAACTCAGACGGAGTTAATCCACCAGTCACTCAACCACCACCAATCTTGATACCTATGACAGGATTTACACCACTGCCAATAGAACAAGGAGTTCCTATGTTAATGCATATGATCCCTTTAGGAGTCTTAGTCCCCTATATGGTAGTTGGTCCACCACAGAGTATCAAGACTCTAACTCTTCCAACAAGTAACCCTATTAAAGTTGGAAGTTTCGAAGACCTTATGCATGGACAAAACCAAGCCATGCAGACCAACCGTTATATTCTCTCTAACCCTAAAGAGGGAACACATCTTTACACTCAGGCCAAACCAACAGTGATCACTAACAACCCAATAACGGAACATAACCTACCGGGGGATCCTTTCAATCAAGGAGGTACTACCACATCCCCCAATACTTCAATGGAATCACCACCAAGAGGAAGGGGACATACCAAAAGGTTTTACAAAAGCGAACGTATAGATACTACTATCGAAAGAGATACGGCGGATTTCGACTTTGATGAGTTTAGCCGTCTCCAGGACGATATTCTGAATCAAGTTCAGGTTATCCCTAAATTTTGCTATTTCAATTTTGTATGGGTTTTATATTACTATAAGCATAAACTTTTTAGGGCTACAACATGAGAAAATAATTGGCATTCTAAAAGAACAGAGGGTAGTAGGCCAAAGTTCTTCCAGTTACTTGGAAATATAGTCCTTAGGAAACTCTCTGTAGACATTTATCATACATGCAAAACTGGAAAACAGAGAAATGCATACATTGGCTACGAAGAACAACAAAAACTTAAAATTAACACCTCAAAAATTGACAATTTGAAATGTATATTTATACAGTGGTGTAGAATGAAAACAACTACCAAAAACTTAGGCTCTCCTCAGAAAAATCAAGGCTTACAGTAGGAGAAAAAAATATCAAAAGCAAGCTCAAACTGCTACTTGTAAAATGCAGTCCCGACTGGTTGTTAGATCACCTGAAAAGGAAAAAAAAAAAGGGTTATACAGTACACTTTCTTAGGATGAGAAGGCAAGCTCTTCAACTTCTACTGGTCCGGATCCGGTGTCAGTGAGTAGCCGCACCCGAGAAGGCATCAATAGGTCTTTGATCCTTAGGGCTTTGGAGAGATCGAATGATCAAATCCCCCTTATTGGACCTACTCTACTGGTAGATCTTGAAGCTCCCTCCTCCAATCAGTTGTGGGAGATGGAATCCATCCTGGATCATCCACTGATTGAAGCAGAGGACATCGATTCCTCCAATTCAAATCTCCACTACGAGGTCGATGCTCAAATTGAGGAAAACTTTGGACCTAATGGAAAAGAAGAGGACACCCTCTGTATTACCACGGGTAATCTGGGATATACATCTGTCACCGATGCTGGGTTTCCACAAAATGTCATGATGAATTATATGAGTACCCATAAAGTAGAGATGAGGTCCAAGTTACAGACCCCTCTATTTAGTTCGACTCACCCTGATAATTTTTGCTTGGTTTGAGCTCTTAGTTGAACATTACTATAAGTACTATTGGAATAGCCTTATCCTAAACTTATGGACACAACAAACAAAATTTAAATGGGCTCAAAACAGGAGTGAGAACCCACCTAATTTACTAGGTGTGAATAGTATTATCATAGGCTGGACAACAATTAAACAGGTAGTGATTGCCCTACAACCACCACTATTTAAATGAGGATGACCTGCTAGAATTATCGTGGTGGAGGGAAATCCACGACAATTCAACAACTTAAATCCCACATTTTGAAAGAAACACCTGATATCCTTTTCGTCAT
This sequence comes from Kingdonia uniflora, assembly GCA_014058105.1. Taxonomy (NCBI): domain Eukaryota; kingdom Viridiplantae; phylum Streptophyta; class Magnoliopsida; order Ranunculales; family Circaeasteraceae; genus Kingdonia; species Kingdonia uniflora. Next base: position 112,516 of record JACGCM010001601.1, read on the forward strand.
GGAAACGAAGTTAGATGAAAAATAGAGTACTATAAAAATTAGAAAACTGGGTTTTAGGATTACTTTTATCCTCCCAGCACAAGGTACTAAAACTGGGTTATAGCTGATGTGGAATGAATCTGTGGAAATTGATATCATTCACACAAATGATTATTCTATACAAACTCTTATCACAACATATCCTAACGCAACTAAATGGTTGTGTTCATTCACGCACGGTATACCAGATAGAAGATTAAGACATATTCTCTGGGAAGGTCTGAATCAATTTGGTAAATTAATCAACATCCCTTGGTTACTTATTGGGGATCTGAACAAGGTCCTGGACCCTCTGGATAAATTCTCTTATCATTATGCAAATGTCAAAATTAATCCTGTTTTTTTACAACTTATTAATGAATATGGATTAATTGACATTCCCTGGTGTGGAGTTCCATTTACATGGGCTAACAATAATCACAAAGGTAACCTCATTCGGGAAAGAATTGACAGAGGATTTATGAACTCCCAATGGAACTCCCTCTTCCCTGAGGCTGAAATTAAGAACTTCCTAATTACCACTTCGGACCATGGTATTATTCTGCTTAACACAAACCTTGATAGCCAAAAGATTTTCAGACAATTTCATTTTAAATCTGCTTGGCTTAAAGATCCGGATTGCAAACCTTTTCTGGAAAAACAATGGGCTAATCAACAGTCTAGAGACAATCCAATGATCAACTTACAAAATAAACATGTTAGTGTTGGGAAAATTCAAAAATTAAAGAACTAATCTTCACCAAAAGAAAACAATTACCGAACCAAGCAAGGTAGACCCGTTCACCAAAAATTAAAGAACTTGAAGATAGTCGAAGCCTCTCCAAAGGTGCAAGAGAACTCAGCAGCACTATCTCCGGGATTCAACCAAGCTAGACCCGTTCTTTCACTATGTGCTTGCACTGCACAGAGTGATCAAGTTTGTTTTACCTTTCCTCATTGCCCAAATAAAACGAAAAATAAAGAAATTGAGAAAGAAAAAGAACTGTTTGTTTTTCTCTGTATCTTTCTCAAATAAGATAACTCTATAAATAAGAGTCTAAAAACTATCCAGTTCTAAAACTGTTTAATTAATACATAAGTATTAATAAGTCACACTTAAACCCCAATAAAGATATAACCAGTTACAGGACTCTAACAGACATAGAAGTCCAAGAGGTTGTTTGTTCCAGACCCAAGCCCACTAAGCCCACGCCCCACGACCACGGCAAGCGTGCAAAGTGTTAAGTGCGCCTAATAAAACGCCAAAAAATGCCTAAATACGCCTCAAACGCCCATTCGCCCACGCGCGCGCGAGTCGCGCTCGATGCGAAGCATCTCGCTAGAGTGCACACACTCCTAGAGTAGATTTTAAATCTAACTAAGCAATAGAGATATAAAAACTAATAAAATTACATTTTTTATCCAACGTGGGATAAAGCATTTTAAAGCCATATTTTATAGTTAAAACAAATCCAACAGTTAGCTTGCAAAAGGCTCTCAAAAAATGGGACCAGGAACATTTTGGAAACCTGAGTAAGCAAATTAAATACACAGAGGGACAAATTGCTCAGTTACAGACCAAAAGAAGTCTGTATGAACCCCAACAACTTCAAAATCTTCAAATCCATCTTCGACAGCTTATTGAGAAAGAAGAATGTTACTGGAGAGACCAGAGTAGAGAAATCTGGTTAAAAGAAGGTGATAGAAATACCTCGTTCTTTCACCAAGCAACAAAAATACATCGAAACGCTAATAGAATTGAATTTTTCAGGGATAAAAATGGCGTATGGCAGGAAAAAAGAGCTTAAATTGGATCCATTTTTGTGGATTACTTTGAAGATCTCTTCGCTACTTCCCATCCTACTCATAGTCAAAATAAATTTGATCCAATTGATCAACTTATTCAGCCTGTGATCCAGGATCAATATCATAACACTCTTAACCTCCCATTTTCTGAAGAAGAGGTAAAACTGGCTATGTTCTCTATGCACCCTTATAAAAGCCCAGGACCTGATGGTTTTACCCCGCTGTTCTATCAACAATCCTGGAACTGGATTAAATCTGATTTGATTGATTGTTGTAATCACTTCATTTCAGGAAGTCATAACAGAACAATGATAAACCATACAAATCTGACTATAATTCCAAAAACTCACAAACCAGGGAAAGCTTCAGAGTTCAGACCGATTAGTCTCTGTAATACAACGATGAAAATTGTATCCAAATTTATAACCAATAGAATTAAACCCTTCCTTCCCATCATGATAGGGCCTTATCAAAACACATTTACAAAAGGAAGATACATCCAAGACAACATTGTTGTTGTCCAGGAAACCCTTCATGCTATGAAAATAAAGAAGAAAGGCATCCAAGGTAGTATGGATATCAAACTTGACATGAGCAAAGCCTATGACAGGGTTGAATGGGATTTTCTGGAGCTTATTTTAAAGGCTTTTGGATTTAAAGATAACTTCTTGAAAACCATTTTGACCATTGTGTCCACAATTTCTTATTCTGTTAAAATTAATGGTTCCCCTTTCGGGTACTTTGCTCCCACTAGAGGTCTTAGACAAGGTGAGCCATTGTGACCCTACCTCTTTATTATTTGTATTGAAATCTTTTCCCGAATGCTTCTGGAAAAAGAAAGAACCAATGAAATTCACAGACTAAAAATGGGTCGCAGAGTCCCACCAATTTCCCATATGCTTTTTGCAGATGACTCGTTCATTTTTTCTCGAGCAAAACTTGAAGAAGCTGGTATTATCAAAGAGGTTTTACATCAGTACAACCAAATGTCGGGTCAGGAAGTTAACTTTGATAAGTCATAAGTTTTTCTCTGCCCCAATGTTCACGATAGACATGGGAAAATCATAAGAAAAATTCTTCAAATTCAAAAAACCCATATTACTTTTAAATATCTGGGAACACCCGTTCATATTTCTCGTAGCAAGAAAAAAGATTACGAGTATATTCTTGATATAATCAAAAATAAATTGCAAAACTGGAAAACGCAATATCTTAGTCAAGCGGCAAGGACAACGCTTATTAAAAGTGTTTTCTTGGCTATCCCTGGCTACCAAATGGCCCGTACCTTGCTTCCTACTACGCTGACTACGAAACTGGATTCACTCAACAGAGATTTCTGGTGGGGCTTCACAAAAGAAGGGAAAACAACAAGTATCACCTCACTAAATGGGATCATATTAACAAGCCTAGAATTAACAGAGGGTTGAACATCAGAAAAGCTGCAACTCAAAATTTTGCACTTATGGCGAAGTATACTTGGAACTTTCTGGCTCAACCAGAAAGCTTTATTAGCAAAAATTTTCAGGAAAAATACTTCCACAAAATTCCTTTCCTCCACTGTAAAAAAACCTAGAATCAATCTCGATTATGGAAAGACGTCCTTGATGCCCGTGGCGAGGTTAAAGAGTTTTTGGATTGGATTATAGGAGATGGAACCAACATACAGATTTGGAAAGATAATTGGATCCCATCTCTTCCAAACTTTAAACCTACTCGAAAAATTGCTAATAAACCTGAAATCCTTTGATTTCACAACTTATCCAGCAAAACCCTACTAGGTGGAATTCTACGTTAATTGGGGAACTCATCCCTGCGGAACAAATTCATCAGATTTTAGGACTTCAAATTCAGGCTCATAGTGGAAAAGACACTATTCAATGGATACCGGATAAAAAATCTAAGTTCTTGGTTAAATCTGCTTATACTTAGCTGGATAAGAAAAATCAGCAGACTACTACCAACACACAATACCTTCCCTTTATCTGGAAACTCAGAGTTCCCTTCAGAAACCAATTGCTTATCTGGAAAATGGTTCAAAATCTTCTGCATGTTAAACGCAGATTTGCAAAAAAGAGCCGAAAACTATACAACACGCCTTCTTTCAGTGCGGTTAGGTGCAAAATGTTGGTTTAGAAGTAGCTTCACCCTTAGAACACAGGGTACTCAATTCTAGTATCAGGAAATTTGGGTTAAACTCTTCGAACAGAAGAAGCAGGAAAATAATAAACTCTTCTCTATTTCTCTGTTTTGTGCTATTTTAGAAGGAATCTGGCAAGCCCGAAATGAATTTCTTTTCAATCACAAAATACCAAATTGGACCCAAATTATGATTACGGTCCAAACAAATATCAACCACATCAACAACATGGATAGTAAACCTGTTTCCTATCACACTGACTTTGCAGATCATTCGTCTGAGTCTGTTATTGCAGCTTCAAATTACAAATTATTTACAGATGCGTCCTGGTCGGAAACTACTCACAAAGGTGGAATGGGATTCATTCTTACTGATGAGGCTAATTCACTGATTCTAGCAGGACACACACCAACCACAACAGACAGTGCGGAGCAGGCAGAAGGGAAATACATTCCCTGGGCCATCAACATAAGTGCAGAAAAGATCAGAAGGAAAGAAGTGCTCCTTTTTATTGATTGCCGAAATGTGATTGACTATCTCAGAGACCCTTTAGCCGAAATTCAGTGGAGTACAGCTACGCAGCTTCAGACTTATTTAAATTCATGTAATAACCTAGTTAAATTTTCCTTTTATTGGATCTCTAGATCTAAAAACTTTATTTCACATGAACTAGCGCCCTTAGGCACTAGTCATAGTGGTTTGTATTATGAGCACTCTATGCCAGGCTGGATACAACCTGCGGCCAAACTCTTTTTAGTTGTTAATAAATGCTTTACCTGTACACAGAAAAAAAAAAAAAAAAACTAGTCTTATTCCAATAACGGTATGCGCTTGCCAAAGTTTCTTTAGATGTAAGCTAAAGTTAGAGCTGCAACTTTTGTCCGAACTTCCGATTTTTTCCGAAATTCGATCCGATTTTTCCGATTTTGGAACCCAATTTTACAGTTCCGATTTCCAAAAATCCGATTTCCAATTTTTTTCGAAAAAATTCGGATCGGAATCGGATAGGCTTCTGTAATTCCAAAATTCCGATTTTTCCGAAAATAACCGATCCGATTTAGTCAGAATAACATATTCCGAATATATCCGAATCCAAAATATCAAAATAATTTATTCCAAAAATTACTCCGAAAATTCGAAATTTATTCGAATTTTTCGGAATATCCGAAATTTATTCCGAAAATTCCGAATTCCGGAAATTCCGAAATTTTGAAAATTTCGAAAAATTTCGGATTCGGATTTATTTTGGCAGTTCCGAAAAAAATTGGATCGGATCGGAACAGGTTTTCTAGTTCCGAAAAAAATCGAAAAAATTCCGAACATCGCTATTTCCGATCCGATCCGATCCGAAAACAGGCCTAGCTAAAGTTGTTCTTAGTAGTGGCTAAAAAACAATATGAGCAATGACAACAAATCACAAATATTGTTGTTTTTTCAAATTGTGTGGATAATATCAAAATTTTTGGATTTCCCTCTCCACAAAAAAAGTTAGCTCAAATCTTGGTCACAAATAAGGGTGATATACCAAAACTACCCCTAGTCTCATCATGAATTTATATCACATACGAGGCTATATTTGTCATTCTAACCTTTCATACACTAATATCGTTATGAAATCGAACTTTTCCCCATTCCCTCGTCACGAACAAGAAGAGATGGCTCTACTTCTACCTCTACCTCTCTTCGCGCCTCTCATAACCACCAAAACATTTCCCCCAATTTACCCTCTACTATCCTTCACCAAATTACACCCAAAATCCCTCCTCTGCAACTCGATACAATGGCGAAACGAAACCCTAATTCGTTCCCCCCAAATCAGAAGAACCTCAACGACTACAACATTGTGTTTGAAATCAGAGGAGAATAACAGTGAGTCTGATGTGGGAAACCAATGGGGGAAAGTCTCGGCGGTTCTTTTCGACATGGATGGTGTTCTTTGCAACAGCGAAGAACCCTCTCGATTGGCCGCGGTCGACGTGTTTAAGGAAATGGGGGTTGATGTTACTACTGATGATTTCGTGCCCTTTATGGGAACAGGTATGATTCTATGAAATGTTTGAGTTTTGGTGAAAGATTGGGGTTTTTATTGATTTTTTGGATTGTTAGGCGAGGCCAATTTTCTTGGAGGAGTTGCTGCTTTGAAGGGAGTTGAGGGTTTTGATACTGAGGTTGCGAAGAAACGATTTTTCCAGATATATCTTGATAAGGTAATTTTGTTACTGTGAACTGGTTTTTGAATTTCGTGTACTAGGCATATTTTAGTCATGAAATTACTAGTCGCCTGACACTAACCAATTTCGATCGTTTTAGGTCTAAATCGAAAGATCCTAAAACCTTTGAATTAATGATCAAGACTTAACCAAGTTCAAGTCGATACGATTATCTAATGTCAAGCCATGGAAATTAAAGGCAAAACAAAGATTTTTAACCCTGTGGGAAACCTTTCTCAGGAGAAAAACCTACAGGTCGCTATCGAGTCACTCGACAACTAAACAATCCACTATTGAAAAAGAATTACAAGAATTTAATCACTTGCAGACTCGATAAGCACTTCCCATGGTTATCTCTCTTCCAATGAATCTTCTTACAATTAATTCCGCGTTCTCGCAACGCCTCGCTCCAATCTCACGTCGAAGCTCCTATTCTTGAATCTCTAAAGTTCTTCAATTTAGCTCTTAAATGCATGACAAAGATTTCTTGATCAATTGATTGATTCAAGATTGAGTGATTTGATTCTCTATTGAATCTCTCAAAGATCGATCTCTCTTTACTCTTCAAAATCAAGCCTCCAAAAAAATAGGTTTTCGAGAGATGAGTATTTAAAAAAGGCAAGTATGTCTTAAATAATAAAACAGAAAACACGGGCTCTGTTCCAATAGAAATCAATCTATTCGAACAAAAGTCTATCTGGTGAAGATTATTCGAACAACAGTTATTCTATTCGAACAGAGAAGTAACTGTTGAAAGTTATTCGAACAACAATTATTCTATTCGAACAGAGAAGTAACTGTTGAAAGTTATTTGAACAACAAACAGTCTCTTCGAATATAAATGCAACTATTAAAAGTTATCCGAACAGAAGTAATTCTATTCGAATACAATTCTATCTGTTGCAACATATTCGAACAACATTAAAGGTTATTCGAATACAACTTTTGTTTTCTGTAAATAGACATTCTTATTGCTTTTTCATACTCTGTAAAATATAGCGGCTTGACTTTTTAGAACAAAGAGTTAGAAATCCACTTACCTGTTCAGAGACAGTTAGTCCAGCTGTAGTCGCTTTACGTGCATTCACTGACGCCGGATAACCACGAGATAATGCTGACACCTACTCTAGACACTAAATGAAACAAACTCCAGAATTGAATGTTTCAATCTCCCCCTTTGTTTCATTTTGTGTCAAAACAAGAATTAGATATAATAACTTAAATAATACAGACTCGATGGACTGACTCACTATCAGAACATCCATACTCAAGAGTCTAGCCTCTGAAATCCTTGCACACTAAACAAGCTATATCACGTACCCGTTCAAATTTAAAATAAGGAATTCAGAGAACAAAAAAAACTTACCTGACTTACCTGGCAGAAACATCTCTCCCCCTTTTTGACACAGAAGAACAAAGTGTAAACAAGCAAAAAAGAGAGTATATAGCAGTTATGAACAAGGCAATATCATGGAATAGCGAGAGTCTGATAGATTATCCATGCAAAAATAAACTGTTAATACAGGACAAAGTCAAATAGCGTAACTACATCTAATAGACAGGCAATAAAAAGAGCAGATATAAAAATAGTCATTGAGAAGACAAAAACATAGAGCTAACACGCTAAAATGCAAAAGTGAGAACCAAAATCACACTCGACCTAAGACCCCCCATCTGTATCTATATCTGCGGCAGGCGGACCACTCGACGAGTTGCGTACTATACTGCTCAATCCATCTACAGAAGTCTGAAGTTGACCGATGTCCGCCCTGACTGGCTGAAACTGAGTCTGTATCTGAGTGTCCATGCTAGCAAAACGGGTCTCCATAAATGTATACATAGAGGCAAAATCATGTAGAACCAATCCAGTAGGAACAGATGGAGAAGTACCAGGTACAGATGTAGTCGCGGTCCGGGAAGTAGAAGGTCTCGCAGCTCGTCTAGCAGATACAGTCGCAGCCCTCGAGTCCCCTGCATCCCCGTCAGACTCAGACTCTGTCTCTACAATCATGTGTTTTCTGCTCTTCTCCTAATACCGAGCATTAATAAAGTCGTTCTTCGCATCAACCTCTTCATCAGGACGAATAACATACCCCTTATCAGTCAGAAGCTGAGAGATGAATCTGCTGCAAGGCAAAGTCTGTGTCTGATGATCCGGGTTTGCCGTGGTAAACATCTCATACATGATAACGAGAACCAAGTCAACACTGAGTCCCATAGTATAAAGATATACGAGATAAAACATATTTCCCATCAGAACATTCTTATTCTCCTTTTGGGGAATGATGTTCTTATGAGCCACCATATGGAAAAGGCAGATTGCTGAATCCAGATTCTTGCGCCAAAGATATGGACCACTCTTCTTTCCAACACACAAAAGTTCCTCCTCCATCTCCTCCTTGGGAGGAAACTCAGTAAGAACCGGAGGCCACATCAAATAATTCACATCAGGATTGTCAGAATCCCCGAGACCAAAAGCTTTCCGAACATCATCGGAATCTATATCGAAAACAGACCCATAAATGGACACGCTGAACGTCTTATTAATACCCTTGCCGTGCATAACCCGTAAATAAGCATAAAAGAGTCGCACCACCGAGGGTAGCAGGGCAACTGCGGTTCCAAAATCTCAGTCCAACCACGTGCGTCAAAAAAACCAAAAACCGAGGAGACATCCGGATAGTTCACACTTAACTCCTCTCTATCTAGAGTCACCTCTTTCTGATATCCTCTAAACTTAAACCCTGATTTCGAGGTGGACCAATGAGGAGGATCATTTCCTGCGCTAGACCCCCCAACTCCACGAGCTCCTTCTCTTCGAAAGCCTAGAGAGTTAGTGTGGTGGACCCGTCCGAGCACCGCGAGTTGTCTGTCCCCGTTTTGCCGTTTCACTCGAGTTGGGAACAATAGGTCCCTCCTGAGGACGTTTCATCCGTACCATAACAGACAACAAAATAAGACAATCCGCTGTAAACAACAGAAACCCCAACAATCTCCTCAAAACACCTGCAAGAAAATCACCACTTTCCCCAAACTCAACCCACACGGTTAAGCAGGGGAATCCCAATAAACAAACACACAAATAATTCTTCACCACCGTAGTCAAACAATCACCAAACGATCAACCAAAAACTCTGTAAGCAATCACAACACCCTCCAATTGCCAAGTGATAGTTCCAATTGCATATGAGCACAGCCAAAATAAAAGTACTGTTCTACTGCAAGATCCCCAAATCCAAAGCTAACCTACTGTACCAATTCGAAACAAACAACTCCAATTTGACAAAATTAGATCCCCAACAACAAGAGCACCTCCAATTTTACTGGTAAAATTCTCAAACAACAAACCAAATCCAAAACACTAAATTGACAAAATTGAGCAACAAACTTAAATGTGAGAGTGTAGAGTGATGACAACACAACAAAATACCAACCTTGGATTCAAAAATAATGCAAGCCCTAGGTGACGTTTCTGAGGAAAATTGCTCGAAGTGAGAAACCCCAAACGCGAGAATGAAAGCTAGGTAATACGCATGATGGAATTCGAGCAATCAATCACAAGAAGGGAAGGATTCGAGAGAGAGAGAGACAACGCCAAGTTTACTCGAATAGGAGTGGGAGAGAGAGAATAAAAGAAAAGAGCTGGTTTTTATAAAAAAAACAAATTTGGCTAAATGTATTCGAACAACAAAAGTTGTATTCGAATAAACAAGTATTTGCTGAAAAATGTTCGAACAACAAAAGTTGTATTCTAATAAACAAGTACCTGATGGAACATATTTGAAAAAAATAAAAAATTGTATTCCAATAATCAAGAATCTGCTTGAAAATATTCGAACAACAAAAGTTGTATCCGAATAAACATTTGCATTGATAAAACGAAACGAAACGCAACAAAACAGAGAGAGAAAAAATCAAAGACAAACACTAAGTAAGCAATACTCCCCCTGTCTACGCTAGATCAGAGACTAATCACAAGCTATATGAATATCAGATAGGAAATCATTCAATAGAAAATCTAGACAGAATAAGTATTTACTCAGAGTGTGTGTGTGCGCAGTCAACGTAAAACAGGACCATACATTTAATAGACCCAACATTCAGAAATAAAATACTATAAGGAAAGTTGTTTTAACTTAGGCCTCTCATCGGTGGTCACTCGAAAACACTGAGTATTGACTAGCTAACACTCTGTGTGAAATATGAATATGAATAATATCCAAAGAAAAACTCATATTTTATCAAATAAGAACCGTACTGTGAGCTGGAAGATCTCATGGACAGGAAATCAATTGTTAGGAATGGTGTCAAGTTAATTAATATAGACTCCATATCTCTCATCTCCACTAAACTAACTGTGCTAAACTCAAGATCAAACAGCTCTTGTAAAGGTTATAATGAAGGCACAGGTAAGCATATGACGAAGTAGATATTTTTCTGGCATTCTGAGACTACAGTTACACTAACGCCCCTTCTCACCTGTAACCAAATTCAACTTCTGTCATTCTTTTTCTTATTGAGTATACATATATCAGAACACTTCTTCCTCTATTTTTTTTTTAAAGATATGGGGGAATACAATCTAAACTTTCTTTTAGCTTTTCTAACCCCCCTGTTATATGTTTTCACTGAAAAGTCTCAGAACAAACGGGTACATGAATGAGGATTTTTGGTAGAAAAACGAAAGGCTTATTTTTCAGGCACAAAGGGCTACAAGTGGATAAAAATATGGGTGAGAAGAACGAAAGCCAAAAAATGTGTAGCAATAAAAAGCCTATTATCATATCTTCGGTTTCACATAGTATTTTTCGTCTCGAATCAAGTATAGAGAATGTTATATTAGACTAACTTGAACTTGAAGTTACCATTTTGACAATTGAGTAAGAAAACGAAATGAGATCACAAACAACAGAATCAAAGAGAGAAGTAAATGCCATAACACTCGAAGCTTAGAAAACAGGTCAGATCCTCACATAGTATTAGGTATGAAGCCTCTACAGGTATCCTAAAGTATAATATTAATGAGTGCCGATCTATTTAAGCATGCGATAGTTAACTGCCGTGAGAGAAATCAAAACCAAGTAAACACTATACTGAACTGTCCTAACATTATATTAGAAAACGTATCTGACCAAGCATATATCACTGTGATAATCTATCAAATAGTGTAAAGAGGGAGTAAAAAACATACCTAATCCATAGAGCATACACCAATTGAGCGTCGCAAAAGCTCAAATCTCATGGAATCTAACGGCTTGGTGAAGAAATCTGCTAACTGACTCTCTGTAGGAACATACTCAACACTGACTATCTTGCGCTCAACAAGATCACGAATGAAGTAGAATCGAAGGTCAATGTACTTGGTTTTGGAATGTTGTTCAGGATTCTTGGAGATATTTATCGCACTCGTATTATCACAAAAGACTGACATCGTCCCCTGGACTATTCTATAGTCATGCACCATCTGTTTCATCCAAATCAATTGAGTGCAACAACTACCCGCAACAATATACTCCGCTTCTGCTGTGGATTGAGAAATACAATTCTGCTTCTTACTCTGCCAAGCCACAAGATTATTTTTAATATAATAGTATCCACCAGAAGTACTCTTCCTATCATCTGCATTATCTGCATCAGAATACCCAATAACCTCGGAGGTTGTGTCATGTGAATACCACAAGCCAAAATCAGAAGTCCCAACTACATAACGAATAATACGCTTAACAGCCTGTAAATGGGACTCTTTCGGACTACCTTGATAACAAGCACAAATACATACACTAAACATAATATCAACACGAGTAGCAGTAAGATAAAGTAAACTACCTATCATACTTCTATACGTCTTTTGATCAACATCCGTACCTGCCGAGTCCTTAACTTTGTAGTGGTACTCATGAGTGTCCTGGCATGTTTTGCAGAAGAGAGACCAAACTTCTTCACAAGATCCTTGGCATACGTGGATTGAGAAACAATCTTTTCTCCACTTGACGTATTTGGAGAACTAAGAAATAAGTTAGTTCCCCAACCATGCTCATCTCAAATTCACTTTTCATTAAAGCTGCAAAAGAAGTGGTTAGTGAACTCGAAGTAGAACCAAACACAATATCATCTACATATACCTGTGCAACAAGCATCGTGCCTCCCTTCCTTTGGATAAATAACGTTTTATCAACTCCCCCTCGAACAAATCCCTTAGCTAAGAGAAAATTAGAGAGCCGTTCATACCATGCCCGAGGAGCTTGCTTCAAACCATAAAGAGCCTTCTTTAAGTAGAACACGTGATCTGGATGATGAGGATCCTCAAACCTTTTTGGTTGGGCCACGTACACCTCTTCCTCTAAGAGCCCGTTCAGAAAAGCACTCTTCACATCCATCTGATGTAACTTGAACTTTTGATGGCAAGCAAGAGCAAGCAGTAGGCGAATAGACTCAAGCCTTACAGTAGGAGTAAACGTTTCAGCAACATCTACCCCTTTTACTTTATTGTACCCTTGAGCGACCAATCTAGCTTTGTTTCGAATTACATTCCCCAGTTCGTCATATTTGTTCTTATAAACCCATTTAGTTCCAATGATATTCGTATTTGAGGGACGTGAAACCAAATCCCAAACATCTTGATGTCGAAACTGACGAAGCTCATCTTGCTTGCATGTAGCCAATATTCATCTGACAGAGCTTCCTTTACCGTTGTTGGTTCGATCACGGAAACATAACAAACAAAGTTCAGCGTCTCATGGTATTGACTTCGAGTCTGAACCCGAGAAGTAGGATCACCGATGATATCGGCATTTGAGTGATCCTTACGAACTTGTTGCCATTCGGGTTGCGGTGCAGTTGGGGCGGGAGGGGGTGGTAGAACTCGATGTAAGAACGTCACTAGAAGATGTTTCTAGAATTTCCGTTGTACTATCATCTTCTCTCACCTCTGCAGAACCAATGGTGCAAGTATCATCAACAACCACATTACAAGACTCCATCATCACATTGGTCCTCAAATTGTAGACTCGAAAAGCCCTACTATTTGTTGAGTAGCCCAATAAAATACCTTCATCACTCCGAGAGTCAAATTTCCCAATGTTCTCCCGATCTCTAAAGATGAAACATTTACTCCCAAAAACCCGGAAGTAGTTGACATTCGGCTTCTTTCCAAACCACAGTTCATAGGGCGTGTTTAAAGTAAATGGACGTAGATATATTCTATTAATAGTATAGCACGCAGTATGAATGGCCTCCCCCCAAAAATGTGCCGGAAGATTCTTACTATGAAGTAAGACTTGTCCCATTTCTTGAAGAACTCTATTCTTCCTTTCTGCAATTCCATTTTGTTGTGGAGTGATTGGAGTAGAGAATTCATGTTTAATCCCATTAGAAGTACAATATTCAACCACCCCAGTATCCTTAAATTCTCCTCCACGATCACTTCAAATTTTATCAATAGAGCAATCTTTCTCATTTTGGATCCGAAGTGATATATTGCGGAATTCTTCAAAAGTATTAGGCTTCTCTCTCAAAAGTGCTATCCATGTATAACGAGAGAAATCATCCACCATCACCAAAATATACCTCTTACCTCCCAATGATGCCGTTCTCATAGGACCCATCAAGTCCATATGTATTAGCTCAAGAGTTCGAGTTGTAGCAATATTGTTGGACTTCGTGTGAGAGCTCTTTATTTGCTCCCCAATTTGACAAGGGCTGCACACTACGTTGCTCAATCTTCCCAACTTCGGTACTCCCCAAATCAGCTCTTTACTTGTAATCTTGGACAAATCATTGAAGTTTATATGTCCCAATCTTTGATGCCATAAGTCCACATCACTCAGTTTCGCTTTGTTACACATTATAGCTTCTTGTTGAATAACATAACAGTTATCAGCGGTTCTAGCAGCATACATCACCCGTTGTCCCTGAGAGTTCAGAACATCACATCCACTTCTGGAAAAAGTAACAGTGTGATCTGTATCACATAGTTGACTCACACTAAGAAGATTTGCCTTTAGCCCCTTAACCAGAAGAACATTATCAATTGCTGGAGTACCAAGTCTTTCGACCTTTCCCTTTCCTACCACAAAAGATATACTCCCATCACCAAAAGTAACATCACCTCCCTGAATATCCTCTAGGTGACTCAGCTTGGACTCATCACCAGTCATATGACGAGAACACCCGCTATCCATATACCATTGAATTGACTTGAAAGCATTCAAAGCAGTTAATGCAACATTGCACCTTAGTTGAGGTGCCAAATCCAACTTTCGTACCCAGATGCTTCGAAGAGTTCCTCGACCTGTAGTTTTATGTGCAAAAGATCTAGACACATTCTCACTTTTCTCATTAGTAGAAATCACATTAGAATTATATTTATATCTACTGAAAAAGAGAACATGTGATTGATAAGGTCCAACAAATCTACAGAAGAAAGCAATATGTCCCCTTCGACCGCATAGATTACAATAATAAATTTTAGAGTAAGAGACCCGTTTGAAGTGATCATGAGTAGTGGATATGATGTTATGTTTGGGTATAGAAGTGGACGCAGTTGCTTTCACAAACTTTGTGATTTGAGGAGTCTTGGCCTTGGAAAGAGATTCCTCATATCCTAGACCCCTTTTGTCACTGTCCGTCTTTCCCAATCATAATATTTTATCAATGTTCATGGCCCTATGACAAAACTTCTGAAGTTTCTACTGAGATAAAACTACATCAAGCTTGGCCGAACGAAGTTCATCCAAAGTTGATTTCATTTTCTCTTTTGCATCATTAACTTCTTTTTCTAAAAATACAACTTTGTCATGAAGGCCTTGTTTCTCATTCTCAAGAACCTCTATCTCGTGACTAGTATTCTTAGTTTTTTCTTGAAGTTCGCTAATAGGTGTATTAACTTGGTCTTTCAAGACTTTGTTAAGTTTACTGAGTTTAATACACTTGGCGAGAGTCTGAGAATACAAGTCTTCAAGATGTAGGTCCTCAAACTCCTCAGGCTCATTTTGTTCTTGATTACATTGATTTTCATCAGGATTTTCAAGTTCAAAAACATCAAAGTTATTATTGCCACAATTAAAAAATGCTGGATATGCACAATAATTTCCAGTATCAACTACTTGGGGATGACTCTCATTGTTATCATGTTCATTATCACTGTCATCCCAAGTAACCCTGATATTTAAAGCTTTATGATTCGTTCCAGTTTTTTTCATAGGACATCTATGGGCATAATGACCAAGCTTGTGACATTTATAACATTCAACTTGACTAAGGTCAGTATCACTGTTGGTCTGCCGGTTATAAGTTTTGACCCGATCATGAGGTCGTGGATTATAGTTCATTGATTGCCCTTGTTTTTGTTCTTGTTTTTGAAACTGACGTTTCTTCAAGATTTTTTGAAATTGTTGACTAATAAGAGCTATTGATGAATCTATATCCGAACCTTCATCATCATCTGAGATATATGAGTGATCAACCTCTTTGGAACCCTTGGAAGAAGGGGAGTAAGATGAAGATTTGAAAGCAACACTCTTATTCTTCTTCTCAGGGTTTTCCATTCTCATCTCAAGTTCAAACGTTCGCAATTTTCCAGCTAATGTATCGGGTTTCATTTTTTTAAGATCTTGAGCTTCCTCGATAGCATCACGTCTGGATCTAAAGCTCTTAGGAAGAGACCTTAGAACTTTGCGAACAATTTGAACATCAGAATAAGGAGCTCCTAATGCGGCACTATTGTTTACAATATCACTTAGTCTCGCATAGAATTCATCAAAAGGTTCGTTTTCACTCATTCTGATATTCTCAAATTGCGAGGTAAACATTTGAAGCTTACTTTCTTTGACTGTATCATCGCCTTCATGAGTTCGAACTAGGATGTCCCAAGCTTCTTTAGAAGTTGTACATGCAGAGATATGTCGAAACTCACTTTGACTCACAGTCGTAAAGATCGCATTGAGGCCTTTAGAATTATAACCAACGATATCTTTTTCCTCTCTTGTCCATTGGTTCGTAGGTTTAGGGACCTCAATAGCACTCCCTGATGGACCTTGCATTACAGAAGGGGGTGTCCATCCATCCTCAATAACAATCCATACATCTTCTCCGATTGATTGTAAGTATGCAATCATTCAGACTTTCCAGTATGGAAAGTCTTTGCCATCAAAGGCTGGAGGGCGATTTATAGGACCTCCAAACTTCTCAAAACTCATTATTCTCAAGCGAACTATCCGGGATCCACGTTTAGGTTGTTAATCCTCAAAACGTGACCTCTCTGATACCAATTGAAATTACTAGTTGCCTGAGACTAACCAATTTCGATCGTTTTAGGTCTAAATCGAAAGATCCTAAAACCTCTGAATTAATGATCAAGACTTAACCAAGTTCAAGTCGATACGATTATCTAATGTCAAGCAAGCAATGGAAATTAAAGGCAAAACAAAGATTTTTAACCCTGCGGGAAACCTTTCTCAGGAGAAAAACCCACAGGTCGCTATCGAGTCACTCAACAGCTAAACAATCCACTATTGAAAAAGAATTACAAGAATTTAATCACTTACAGACTCGATAAACACTTCCCATGGTTATCTCTTTTCCAATGAATCTTCTTGCAATCAATTCCGCGTTCTCGTAACGCCTCGCACCAATCTCACGTCGAAGCTCCTATTCTTGAATCTCTAAAGTTCTTCAATTTAGTTCTTAAATGCATGACAAAGATTTCTTGATCAATTGATTGATTCAAGATTGAGTGATTTGATTCTCTCTTGAATATCTCAAAGATCGATCTCTCTTTACTCTTCAAAATCAAGCCTAAAAAAAAAAAGGTTTTCGAGAGATGAGTATTTGAAAAAGGCAAGTATGTCTTAAATAATAAAACAGAACACACGGGCTCTGTTCGAATAGAAATCAATCTATTAGAACAAAAGTCTATCTGGTGAAGATTATTCGAACAACAGTTATTCTATTCGAACAGAGAAGTAACTGTTGAAAGTTATTTGAACAACAAGCAGTCTATTCGAATATAAATGCAATTGTTGAAAGTTATTCGAACAGAAGTAATTCTATTCGAATACAATTCTATCTGTTGCAACATATTCGAACAACATTAAAGGTTATTCGAATACAACTTCTGTTTTCTGTAAATAGACATTCTTATTGCTTTTTCATACTCTGTAAAATATAGCGGCTTGACTTTTTAGAACAAAGAGTTAGAAATCCACTTACCTGTTCAGAGACAGTCAGTCCAGCTGTAGTCGCTTCACGTGCATTCACTGACGCCGGATAACCACGAGATAATGCTGACGCCTACTCTAGACACTAAATGAAACAAACTCCAGAATTGGATGTTTCAAGTCAAACACATTCGATATAGGAAAAGATAAATTTACCCAGGGTAATTTTAGGCCGATGATAAATAAAAAAATATGGTGCAAACATGGCTATGATTGTGCTGCCTTGCGCAGAGGCTCCATTATGTAGTAAGTACAAGTAGTTACTGATGTATTTAATTAATAACGTGAAAACCAAAATGTTTACTAGGAACTGTGCCTTGAAACGAAAACCCGCACCCAATCATCTATCTAATTCTAGAACTTGGAGTTCGTCACTTGCTTCACTTTTCCCTTTTTTTTTATCTTCTTCTTTATATGTATATGGTGATTGAAATCTCAAGCAATGTGGAAGCGAGAAGAAATCCTCAGAGGACCAACTGTCTGAAGTTAGAGAGAAGTTGGTAAGAGCTGAGAACAAGCTGGAGGTTGGGAGCAAGAGTAAGGGACATAAACGGAGTCCTGAATGGAGTTATATAAGAAGCAGTATGACGAAATAATGACTCTTGGTCTACATCCTTTGATGATCAGGTCGAACATATGAAAAATATAAGGCCAAGATTAAATCACTTGAAGTTGTCTTAACGGAAAAGACCAAGAAGTTGCCTAGAAAAGATGTCTTAAATTAAGAACACCAGCCCGAGGATATTGAGGATGTCATTAGCAACTAAGGTAAGAGTGTCCAAAATCTAAATGTCTGGCCGTCTACATCTTTTGGTGTTGTTTTGTTGCATGCTGACTTGTCGGTTCTTCTTCCGATTTGGCTTAGGGAACCCTCCTGATTTCTACCTCTGAATTTTGCGGGCTTGGATCTGATGTAGTGTATTTCCAACAAGCCCTACCGATGTGATACATTGTATATAATTACCTGATCCGGCCACCCTTTTCTTTATCCTGTGCCATCCTGATAAGCTTATCCACATTGAGATCTTTTTCAGCTTCTCATGGGTGTGTGGTAAGCTTATCGAGAAGAGATGAGCTTGGTTTCTTTCATGTTTGGAATGCACTAATTGTTTTCTCACATAGGTATTCCACCTTTATCAGCTCTCTTGTGAATCATATGAAGTACTGTGATGCATATTCCCCGGCTTCTTGTTTCAGGGCAAAGAACGCTGTGATTTTGACCTCCCTCTTTCAGTTGTGAATGTAAGGACCAATGGATTTTGTTTCTGATGCTCCTGCCTGGCAATTTTGAACCACAAAGGGCTGTACCCTTCAAACTGCTTAGGAATGAATGACAACTCGGGGGGTGGGGGGAAGGGGAGTTTCTACTCTTCATAGCACATTTGTAGTGTTCTTCTAATGCACTATATGGTCTTACAGGTAAGTGGAACAAGTTTGGCACACTAGGTGATTTTAAAACCATGAGGAATAAATTTGAACTCGTTCAGAGTTCACTCAACAACTGTTGGGTAGTTGGTCCTGTGCTTCTCGTTGCATTCTAGCGTTACTTCGATGATAATATATGTAGGATTCATCCATTTTTTGCTCCTCGCAGTATGCAACAAATAGAACTCTCATACAAGATGTTATTATATGGATTCAAACTTCAAAACCTGTCGACTCCTGGAGCTGGTAATACCTATAACTTTATGTGCAAAACCGAAAACATAAAGGAGGGGAGATGGTTAATCAAGGAGAATAAAGGGTGTGTAAATTAAATGAAATCCAAAGGTGTGTTTGAATCGTGAAAACAAAGGAAAAAAAAGCAAGTTCCCCAAAATACTGATGTCCTCGTATTTGGATTCTTAGAGAATCAGGAAGTACTATTCGTTTCAAGTATTTGGCAAAATAGGAGGAAATCCAGCTACCATTTCGTAAACCTTGAAACTAATTCTTTTTGCTCTTTCTCACGCCCTTGACTCAAGCTCTAGAGAAAGACTTGCAACTTCATAAAAGGGTGAAAAGTGAAAACTGGAGTAAGAGGAAAATACATAAATAGAAAAAATCTGGAGACACAAATGAGAACAACTAGAGTTCAGAAAATTTGATGAGAAAGAATTCAGAGAAATGGAAGCAAACAGAGGGCGTCCATCCCCCATCAAAACCTACTTGCTTAACTCGCTACTGTGGCAGATCTCTCAGACAACACATACGAATAAATATAATCGAGGGGATGAAGAGTCATGGTTCAGCAGTTGAACCTTCATAAATTCAAACTCTGGATCAATCCAGTGAGGAACTGAAAAAATACTATTTTTTCCTCCGTCTCTGGCGTAGGTTTCAGAATCTTTGATGGTTTTCTCAATAATTTTTGAAGCAAAATGTTTAATTTTAGCCCAAGTTGCTTTGGCATACTAATCTGCAAGGGAGATGTCTTCTTGCTTGAGTGAGAGATGTTACCTGTTGAAAAAATTCGAGCATTGTTCTGTCGCTGCAAGTAGGTTTGCACAAGAATCTTAGATCTGCTTTTATTTTTTGATAAACATGTATTCAGCAAAGTATTTAGCTGCATCCAGTGAACTAGCCATGACAATCAAACTGTTAGAGAACATGTTGGAGTAGGTTAAAAAATGTAGGAAGGTCCTTTTGTTATGCATCTCGTCCCTTCCGTCCATCTTTGTTCATTGACCTAGATAAGATTACTCATTCCGTCTAAATATATAATGGTTAATTGGAGATTTGAATTTTCCATCAAACTTGTGGAAAGAGAGGCTTCACCAATCTTAGATCCAGTATTAAACCATGCAAATGGATATTCATTGAGTTTTTAGAAATCACACGTCATACAAAAACATAGAGAAACCCTAGAAGGGAATCACAAGTAATCGAAGATGATGGAGACAGACGATTCCTACACTATTTAGTCCTCATATATTTTTAAGAGATGGAGAGTGGTTACACATGGAGAGTCACCATAAACCCTCTTGGTAATTTCTCTCACAAGTGAGGTCCCATGACTGTGATAATTGAAGAAATTGCAATAAGTGAAAGATACCGAAATATAATTGTGTAACTGATAACATTCTTACCGAAAAAGTTCCCCATTTTGTTGCAGTATGCAAAGCCGAATTCTGGAATTGGATTCCCAGGTGCCCTTGAAATCATTACTCAGGTAAAATAGATGTGGTTGATAACATTATTATATTAATTGCTGGACGAGTTTACTAAGCGATTCAGTTTCTTTGCTGATTATCAGTGTAAAAGCAGTGGGCTTAAAGTAGCAGTTGCCTCTAGTGCTGATCGGATCAAGGTAGACGCAAATTTGGCTGCTGCTGGTTTACCACTGCCGATGTAAGCTGAAACTAGTCCTGGTGTATTCTTCTCATTTATGGCTGACACCTGTACTAGAATATATGTTACAAGGAAAAGACTACTGGAATATGTTAAAAGTAAAAGATTAACATTTTCCCTGCTAGTATCATTTTCTCTTTTAAAAAATAGACTAGCAGGAGGTGTGTACACAAACAGTCTTTGAATTAAGATCATCTTTTAGTATGAAAGTTTCTTGCTTTACATGTA
The DNA here is from genome assembly GCA_014058105.1 of Kingdonia uniflora. Lineage (NCBI taxonomy): Eukaryota > Viridiplantae > Streptophyta > Magnoliopsida > Ranunculales > Circaeasteraceae > Kingdonia > Kingdonia uniflora. The sequence continues at coordinate 133,461 of JACGCM010001601.1, forward strand.
TTCAGTTTGATGAATCATTGTTTCCGAAACGAAAAAATGTAGACCCTGTATCAATTAATGAGAGATTTAGTTCTATGATTGATGAATCCCTAAAGAGAATATCTACAGGGGTATCTAATGGAGAATAATCTAGACCTATGAATATAAACTAACTTGAAATAGTAATAACTCCGTTCCAGACTCTTAATGGCTTAACTCGGTATAGCCACTACACCATGTTATGGTGCACTGTCGAAGTCACATGGACCTGGTCTGCGAATCGGTCATCTTAGTTGTTGCTACCGTAATCATGAATCTTCTTCTCCGTGAGTCTTTCGATCACAAAGAGATACTTCCATGCTTCTTCCATCACTCAAATCCTGCATTAAATCTTGGCCTTTTGTTATTATGCAATATTTTCCCCTGCTTATGTACTGCTATTAGCAACCAAGGTTTTTCATTCAAGACCAACCCGGGTTATCTGATTTGTATCAAAGTTCAAGGTGTGTGAATGAGATAGAATTTAATCATGCGATGATACCCATCCTCTAGATAATCATACCTAAAGTAGTCATATGGAGTTACAATTTGATGTTCAAGGGTGAGACACGTGCATTTAATTGTTGAACCAAGTATTCAAGACACCACATCTAAGTTCTATAAATGCCGAAGGCTGTCACATACTATTGTTGAAGACTTGAAGTTTTTCTGTAGGCGAAGAATGGGATGTTAATATGAGAGTGTGGTTATCCTAAAGCAGGGGACGCCATTATTTTTTGTAAGAAGGTAAAATATATCTATTAATAAACTCAAGACAAACTTTCCGAGGTGGAAATAGTACATTCCGGAGGCAAAGAAAGAAGAAAAAACAAAACAAAGACACATGCCATCAAGTTCGATCCATTATAACTAATTGCTTCCAGCGCATCGCAAGATCTTCAAGCCTCACTCCCTTCATGGATGGTGATACCCAAAGCAAAATTGTTGCATAAATATCAAAGATAATCGCTTCCATGGTCTTAGTCTCTTTTCTTTTATAGTGCCTATCGTTCCGTTCTTTCCACAAAACTCATCCTAGCCCGTGCGGAATAAGATCCCATAAAACCTTACCATCTTCCTTTTAAATGGCTTACAAAACTACACTTTCGGAGGTGTGATAAAACCCCGGTCAAAAACCCATGAGACACCATAAATGTCAAGAAAGTGATTCCAAATTTCCATCGCAACCGAGGCAATGCAAATATAAGTGGTCAATTGACTCATCCGCTAAACCACAAAGTAAGCACAAGGGTCCACTTCCATACCTCTTCCTATAAGTTCATCTTTAGTCGTTGTTCGACCCCCCGATAAAAAAAAAACTACTATAGACGAAATCTTTTTCCACCAAACTACATGTCTTGGGAAGTCCACACTATGATACCCGCCCCTAACGCTCTTAGCTTGTACCAAGTGATCACACATAGATTTTGCTATAAATTTTCCGTTGTCAGCTCACTTCCATTTATTTTCACCCACCCTAAAAAAAGCCGAAGCAACTTTTTGAATTATAGAGCCAAGATCCCCCATCTCATTATAAAAAAGATCTCACCGAAAGTGGAAATTCCAGCTAGCGGTATCCCCTTCCATTTAATAGAACTTCTTCACTCTCCATTCTTTAGATCACATGCATTATATAAAGAAGATTATACTAAAGTAAGATTTCTTGTATCACATCATACATCATGCCAAAAACTGATCCTTCCCCATTCTCGATGTTGGTTTTGATGCCTTCTTTAAACTTGTCCCACGTGTTGAAGATCGTTCTCCATAATCCCCACTTCATACGTGATATTAGGCTTATTTGGAAGCCATGCAAACTCATGTATCTCAAACTTAGTTTTATTCACCGCAGCCCATAATTCACCCATGTTACTGCAATACCTCCAAAGACACTTTCCAAGCAACAAAATATTCTTCTTCGAAAGGAATTTTAACCCCAATCTACTACTTTTTCCATGCACAACACCTTTCATTTATGAAGATGTAGCTTATGATCTCCTTCGGTGTCATTCCAGAGAAAAATCTTGACAATCCTCTTCAACTTAGAAGCCACTGACGCTAGCAGATGAAATAAAAATAGATAATATACCGACAAGCTTGACAGTTTACTCTTGACAAGTGTAAAACGACCCCCTTTTGATAACATCTTCCTTTTTCCTCTTACCATATGATGTTTACACTGCAAGTGAGACATTCCTTTCAACCCATTATGTAATATGTTCAGACTGGTTTCCTACTTCTTATGTTATGTTATGTTTTTTTCTTTTCTTTTTTTTCTTTTTTTCCCCGTTCTTGTATCAGAATTTAACCAATATTTTCCTAACTGTCCCCTTACTGAGTAATAGCGGTATCCAAAATTTCAGACTAGAGTCTAGTCCATGAACTTAATTATCTCTATTTCCTCCAGTGTATCATTTGATTTTGATGTATTTCTTGTTGTCAGCCAACACCTTCTCTATATGCTTCTTGTGTTAATTTGAGTGGAAGTCTTGTAGATATGTATTCACTGGTGATCCAACTCCTGAAAGTTGCCTTAGTAAACATAATAAATGTAAATGTGCATTGTCAAGTGCCACAGAGCTGCATAGTGGCAGGCGTTAAAATATTTGCTTTGTAGTAGAACTTCAAAAATCTTCAGGTTGGAAACTGTCATCACTTTGTTCGAGTCATAGTATGTATATAATTACTCATTTTTCCTTTACTTGCATTTCCTGGATCTGACAGTTGTACCTTATTATAATTTCAGCTTTGATGCGATTGTATCAGCAGATGCATTTGAGAATTTGAAACCTTCTCCAGATATTTTTTTAGCTGCATCAAAGAGCTTGAATGTGCTCCCTAGGGAGGTATACTTATTGATTCTCCTTGTATTTTTATCTTTTCTTATGCATTCTGTGTACTGTATAACTTTCGGTTAGGAAAACTATTTAAAATCTTCAACGTGATTTATGATATATATAGTAACATAATGAAAATAGTAATATATTCTAATTTTGTAATCTAGATCGAAAAGGAAAACATCATTTTAGTACCCACGGCAGTTTGTTACAAACTATAAGGTACACTCAGTTGTAAAATGACAGTCTTATAGTAGGAGTCCCCATAAGTTAGTTTGGAGTAGACAAAGTTCTCATTTCAACTCCATCCAAAGTAATAACCATGCAATTCATTTTAGGGTGAAAGCAATTCAGATTTTTTTGTTCAAAGAAACAACTAAAAGGGGTGTATTGCTGATGTAGATTTAGTTGGCTGAAGCTTCAATAGAACCTGTGATTTAGTTTAGAGAACCCTAATAATATAATGTAACACTTAAATTTTAAAAAACTGTTCTTATTCAGAATCATTTATTATAGATCTTCTATCCCTGCAATAGATGAGGGTGAGATATTGAGAAAATGAAAACATCCCTGCAATAGATGAGAATGACCATAAAGCGAAGACCATCCATGCACGTCAACATGCCTGCAGTAGCAATAACCTTTGACATACAATCTGATGTATGCTGATGATCTGGCATTTGGTAATCTCATTGTTTCATCACGGCGGTCAGCAAGTATTTTTCGTAAAAGCTACCAAGTGTTTAAGATTATATAGGTAACCCCATATTATACACGTTCTACAATGTTTGGTGATCTGAAATATGCTGTCATTAGCTAAACATCTTGGTGCATCTTTGACTTTATTTACTCCTTTACGGATATCATATGATTCATATACATTATTTTCAGTGTATTGTGATTGAAGATGCACTTGCCGGAGTTCAGGCTGCAAAAGCTGCAGAAATGAGGTGATAATCTGTCGATATTCATATGCATTCTTAATTATCACCTTCAGAAATGAAGTGGATGGTGCGATATATCTTGATCCACTCATTCTTGTTAGAGCTCTTTCCTTTCTTTTTCCAGTTATGTATTTCGTCAAAATAGTCAACAATGCTTATGTATTCTGTGGTTGTTTCTCTCCGTTCACATTGCTAAAGTTGTGGTTCTCTTTAACAATGCTCCTCCTGCTACTTGCAGATGCATAGCTGTTACAACTACATTATCCGAAGATACTCTAAAACAAGCTGGACCATCTCTTATCAGAAAGGAGATAGGAAATGTTTCACTTCATGACATTCTTGGTGGTGGTGCTGCTTCTGGTTCTCATAGTATGTAATTCTGAATATATAAAGCAAGTTAGTTTCGCATTTACGTTGTCAAGTTTCAGTGCAAGCCAATATTAAAGAATTCTAAATAGGGGCTCTTTTGCATTAGATGCAGATGCTAAATAGGGAATTCTAAGTAAGGACTGTTTGGTAATGGTTCTGAGATTAATTATTTTCCGTCACAACAAATAACGAAGAGGTCCATTGCAGATGAGAAGATGCAGGGATCTATGAATTCAAATCCCGTATTTCAAACTTCTCCGTGGAAACTAGAAGATAGGTCAATTGAAGCGACAAATCTTGGGAATACAAATGTCCTTCCTATTGGAGGGTAAGATATATTCAACTATCACTATTTTTTTCATTATATTGGTGTTTTTGTTGTTGTTATGTAGCCATGAATGTTTGTACTAATACATGGATGTGCGGTCTGTGGTCTAAAATGCTAGTGATAATTTCATATCAGTTTTTTTTTTTTTGCAAGCTGGGGTTTAGGCAAGACATCACGTTCTAGTATAAATGGTCATACTCTAATCCTGATACAAAAGGCTATTAAAATCACTGAAACTCACGAAGTAAAAAGGGTTTACATCATTCTCAAGGCTAGCTAAGTGGCTTGCAAGTTTGTTACATTCTTTAAGCATTCGTTTAATAATGACACCATTGAGCTACCCTGTTATTTCTCCTATTGTAGCAACATTGTATCGAACTCTCCAAGTAGGTTCTAGTGAACGTTGACTCATCTGCACTGCTAGTTTAGAAGCACTTCTTACTTGCACTTTTCTGCAGCCCATATCCTTGGAAAATTGCTATCCTACCAGGACAGCTTGAATTATAGTGGCAAGGCCAGTTTTTGTTCCTGTGAACCAGCTTACCACCTGTAATGCTTTGTCTAGGAAGCTACTGCAATGCAACTCGGTGTTGCACCGGCTTATGAAATGCACCCACTTGTGGTGAACCAAGCAAGGCCCCAATCTTCAAGCCGAGGTTATATTCTGCATGTTGCTAATCCCCTTCACATTCAGGCATGGCCTTTGATATCTTTATGAAGCCATTTGCTAACCATATTAAAACAGGAGGCATCATTAGAGAATTTTTATTTTGTTATTTCTTTCTTTCCAAAGCCAGTAGTAGCAAAAACAGCACCTTGCATCATCTTCCCTCTTCCCTCTTCCCTCTGTGCCTTTTGTTGTTTCTTCTATTTTTGTGTATAACAAGTCCACCTGGTTCAAAAGAGGACCTCCAATAGTCCATGGGTCATACTAAAATTTGTTTTAACTCTATTCTCAATGAGATGACTGATGAAAAGGATGACTTCCTTGTTGGAATATTTTGTGACATATACTCTATTAGTCCCACATCGGGTTGTAAGAGGTCTAGTTAAATGTTCCCTTCGTATCAGAGTAGTTTCATTTTTGAAGACGGCCTGAAGTTTTTCGCTTCCGCCAGTGGCGGCTATTGTCGTATTAGTCCTACATCGGGTTGTAAGAGGTGTAGTTTAATATTCCCTTCGTATTTAAGTAGTTTCGTTCTTGAAGGCAACCTGAAGTTTTTTGCTTCCGCCGACGGCGGCTATTGTCGTCGTCTGACTTACAATTGGTAAATCTCTTTGAGATGATGCGATCTCTTTAATGTTCCCTACCTGTATGGGTATTTGGTTGTAATTGTAGAATTATATTAGAGGAAGAATCATTATCACTCTTAATTGATTAATATATACAAGCAAATATCCCTATGTATAGGCAAAGAACATTAAACTAGTACTCTTACTACCCGATGTGGGACTAATTGAGTATGTCACCATATACTCCAACAATCCTCCTCATGTTGATACAAACATATTATGCTTGTGTCTACGTGTATTATAATATAAGAAAATTAAATAGTCCCTCCGATACAATCACTCTCTCACAAACTAAAAATTAAAGCTCCCTTTAAAATTGATACACTTATTTTAAGTTCATTCTTTTTGCACAACCGAAACACTTCAAAACTTCACACATCCCTTGTAAAATCGTTTGCAGTTATATCTGACTTACCATTTTCCCCACACGTACTTATGAAATCGGCGGCCAACTTGCTTAATTTTCTCACTCGAGGGTAGTGTAAATATCTTGAATAGATACTGAGGTGGGAAAATCCGTCGAGGAAACTAGAGAAAAGAGAGAATCACTCAAGGAAAAGAAAAAATCACTCGAGGACTCGAGGAAAAGAGAAAATCACTCAAGGAAAGAGAGAATTACTCGAGGAACAAGAAATCACTCGAGGAAGAGAAAAACGTAATCGTGGTAAAAGGAATTTCTTCACCCGATCCAAGGAAAGAAATCACATTTTGCGACAAGAAATACTAGAAAAGATTGCATCTCGAATCTCGATTGTAACTTGTACTTATGAATTTGGCGGAAAAGATATAAGATGATCGCTAGAAGAAAATATGTTCTCTTTAGGAAAAATTCGCCGAGGAGAGGAAAATCACTCGAGGAAAGAAACAAAAAAACTCCTGATCGAGGTGGAAGGTAGTCTAACATCTTCATCTGATCCAAAGATAAAAAATTGCATCCCGCGACGGGAAATAAATAAAAGAAAATAATACTTTGGAATTAAATAATATGTAGTATTAAAAAAAATACTGCAGAATTAAAAAATACTACAGAAAAAAAAACTTCGGTAGGAAGCCAATAAACAAAACCTAGAGGTATTACCGGATTTCATGTGTAATTCGGCGACGGTAATGGCCGCCGCTAGTGGAAGTGAGAAACCGTTATGTTGTCTTCAAGAACGGAACCGCTTTGATGCCACGTATAAATATATAAGAAATAGAATAATAATCACTCTTAATTTATTATGTTATTACAACCAAACATCCCTATATATTTAGGTAGGGAACATTAAAGTAACACTCTTATCTCCCGATGTGGGCTAATTAAGTGTATGTCACCATATACTCCAATATTCCTTTCATAGCCCTACAAACCCAGGAGCAGTCCAAAGGAGTATTCATAGTCCTGAAGTGTCCCTCCTTGATTAAGTGTTTATGCACCTGGATTACACTGTGAGTTCTTTTTTGAAGCAATCTGGTTGACCAACTTATAAATAGAAGCCAAGTTCTATGTCTGAAGATCTATGATAACTGCTCCCTTCATATTTAGGTCTGCACGTGTTGTTTCAGCTAATTAGTTTGTTTTTTTATTCTCTTTCAAATTAGGGCCATCCTCAAGAAATCTGCTTCGAATTCTATTCATAACCTTGATGACAACTAATCAGCTGGCTGCTCCAATACATCTGAGAATTTGTCAGCACAGAATTAAGTAACTGAAGTCTCTCAGCATAGGACAAGAATCTTGAAATCTAACTGTATATTCTCAAGCTCATTTTTCCAATAGAGGTTGACAATGATTAATAAGAAATCTTGAGGCTAAGAGCTAGGTAGTTGATACGGGGAGTAACAATATGGGATTGAGAATTTTGATGACATTATCATTAGTAATGATACCACCCCAATCATTATCATTAGTAATGGTACTCTTCAGAAGATTAGCCGACATACCTGATATAGCTTGAAAAGAACACAAGGCCTCCTTGAAAGAAGTAGCTAATCTTTCCTTTGCCCCATTGAATATCATAAAGTCATGTAAAACTTGATTGAGTAATTAAAGGGCGTTTGCACTTAAGATGTGGTGTCAAAATACCATTACCATAACAAAGAGCATAGGAAAAAGATGCCCATCTTGCCTATTTCCTCTCTTCCCCTTGAAGAAGTCTTCAAGGAGCTCCCCCACCAATATAGAGTAGGAAGCAATTGAGATACACTTTTCCACCCAATTGAAAAATCTAGCAGGGAGCTCCATAATCCTCGTATTGTCAAGAAAAGACTCCCATCTAACAGTCATCGGCCTGCTTAAAATCTATTTCTATAGTGTACCTTCCTGAGTTGCTTTTACTGTTATAATCTCTCAAGAGCTCATTAGATAAATAAATATTGTCCATTATGTCCCTATCCAACACAAAAGCTGATTGTGAAGAATCTATATTGGCATGCAGAATTAATCTAAAGTCTATTAGCCAGAACTTTAGAAATAGATTTATGGATAACATTTCAGCAAGAAATTGGTCTGTATTCAGCAAGAGAGTTAGGATTCTTGACCTTAGGGATCAGGCTTATGAAAGTAGTATTAGTACTTATCATCATCTGGATGGATTTGAAGAAGTTCTTCATATTAACAATCACATCATCACCAACAATTTCCCAATTTTTCTTGAAGAAGCAAGAAGTATATCTATCAGGTCCTAGAGATTTGGAGTTCTCGATAGAGAACATATCATCTTTAATTTCTAATAACAAATTAGTTTTATCACTTCAATGCTTGTAGATAAGAGAAGAACATAATATTTAAATTCCTAGTGGAAATAAAGTTCCGGTTATTTACCTCGTTACGTCCCAAAAAAATTTGATCCAAAATTATTTTCCTGGTTGCCCCACTAAGCTCAGAATTATTGAAGTCGTTTGGCCAAACCCGACAGTGAAAAGAGAATAAAGCTGGTTGGTAGTGATATGCCTGAATATTGGAATCACGCACCCTAAAGTGAACCACGTTCCCAAACCTATCTGAGAAATGAAGCGACAAGTAAATGTTAGCCCTGAAAAGGTATTGTACTATACTTTTACATCATTACAACAAAGGAGTATATGGATATTTGATATGTCATTTCTACACCCTAAACTATATTCAGGTTAGTTTAATTTCATAGATGAGACCGATATAAAAGCAGGATATACATATCTTGAAGGAATCAAAAACAAAGCATTTGGAGCTCATTGATTATTTCAGAACATCCTTGAAGGGATAAAGCGAACTACAATAAGGATGGCAATTTATAATTATATGGACATACCTTAATTGTTGCTTAACAGAGATGGAGGGTAATGCGAGACACACGTAATCCAAATAATAGAAATAAGGAGAGAGAGAGAGCTATTGGAAATTGAGAAAGAGATGGTCTGCATATTATCACGAAACTTCGAAGATGGAAACTCCCTATATTTAGAAGAAAAAAAAATCAAAGAAGTATAGCATTTGTAGTTTTGTAGAGAAAACAAAGACACCAATGTAAGACTGTTGAATTTTATTCTTCAAGAGTTATGTTTATATGGAAGTCAAGGAGTTGCCTTTCTTAATTTCCGCGCTTTGAGGCGTTAAAACTTCAAAGCAAACAAAATAACACGTGTCAACTTTAGAGTGGTTAGAGGGACGTTACATCATAATAACAATTCCATACGGTTTCGAGTAGAAACAAATTCTAAATGAAAAAGCAAATTCAATCAACACAAATTAATCCCTAATTCCCAGATTATAAACAAATTCAATCAACAAAAATTATATCATGGATAGGTAAAGAAAATAATATTTATACACACATACCTTAATTATTGGTAAAAGAGATGTAAGGCAATGTGAGAAAACCACAATCCGAACAATGTCCAATCCAGAAAGATGCTATATAGATAATCACTAGTATTGTAGAGAGCAGAACAACCAATTCCAATAATCATCCAACAATTACTGCATAAAAACAAAAAGTTATAAGGACTGGAAGCATCTCACAGAAGAGTTGGAATTTACAATGTTGTCCATTTTGAGTTTTTGATCTCATTTGACTGAAATCTACTGAACTTTGATGATTCTCTGAAGTCCGGCGATACATTCACTGAAATAAATTAGTGAATTAGAATGAGAGATTGCAGAAAATATAAACATTGATTTAAAAAAAGAGAAAGAGAGAGAAGCTACCTTTTTTTGATGAATTAGGATCCACATTCTTGAGTTGCAGAGTAATGAAGGGACAGAGAAACGGAAAATTAACTTATCGGATGAGATAAGTTTTTCAAGAAAAAGGGTAAGGGTTTTATTCAATAGGATTTCAAAAGAGTTGCCTCTTTTCAAAGGGTGCAATTGGAGACTCTGTCTTTAGATTCCAGGGAGTTGGATTAGATTAGTTGTTGAAGAGTTGCGACTTGTGACTCGAAATTCAGAAATTTTAGGCATCTAACGAAAAGTATACGTGTCACTTTTAGATAGGTTGGAGGCACCGCAAAAGAAAGGACCGCAAACTGTGAACACTACAAGGGTCATTCCCTTAATAGTATACATTATGTTATATCATCTTACATTTCGTGTTTCCCTTTTTCATATATGAAACTGTTAATCACCAAGGATGCGGAAGCAATTAAACCAAATAAACGATCTCTTTATTGACTATTATTGACTACTACAAGTTTTCTCTCTTTCTCTATGGTTCTTCCCTTTCTCCTAAACTCAACAACCAGCCTTCTACTACCCTTGGATCTCCCTTATATTGAAGATCTCCACATCTCTCTACACTCCCAATCAAAATAGGTAACTACTAGGGTAATCCTAATTTAGAGGATTCTCTAGGACAAAATAAAATAAGCGAAATTAGGAAACTACTTAGAGATCGGTCACGAAAGATGTGCGCCTAGGTCATGGTCGTGAATTAATAATTAGATTACATCTTAAACTCCCTTTATATAATAGGGGCTCTCTAAACTACCTTTATTCTTACTCAATGTGGGACTATACTAGTATATGTGTAGATGCACACATATACTCCAACACTCCCCCTCACGTTGATACGAACACAATGTGGTTGTATCATCAAGGTGAATAACATTAAGAAAGTAAAATAAATAATCCTTCATAGGGATACAATCACTCCCTCACTTATAATAAGGCTCCCCCTAAAACTGATAAAACTTCTTCTAGACAATCCTTTTGCAGCAGCAGAAACACTTTAAAACTTCACATATCCCTTGTGAAATCGGCGGCATTCCGACTTGCCATTTTTCCCACACGTATTTGTGAAATCGATGACACTAACCGACTTGCCAATTTTCCCACTCGAGGGTAATGTAAATATCTTGAAGAGACACTGAGGTAAGAGAATTAGTCGATGAAGATGATCACTCAAGGTAATGTTGAGGAGAGATTATTATTTGAGAAAAAATATATCTATTGAAGGAAATAAACAATTCACTCGAGGATAAAGAGATCCACTTGAGGAAGAGAAAATCATAATCGTGGTGTAAAAAATTGAACATTTTCACCCGATTCAAAGAAAGAAATTGCGTCTCGTGATAGGAAATGATATAAAAGAACTAAGAAAGCACTCGAGGAAAATAGATTCAATTTAGGAAAATAAAATCACTCGAGAAACGAAGCCAATAACTCATGATTGAGGTGGAAGGTAGTCTAACATCTTCATCCGGTCCAAAGAGAGAAAAAAACTCATGACCGAGGTGGAAGGTTAGTCTAATAATATCTTCATCCGATCTAAATAGAGAAAATTGTATCTCGCGGCAGGCAAACGAAAAATACCTCATCTCTCGACAATAAAAGATTGCATATCGATTTTGTAATTTATACTTGTGAATTTGGCGAATAAATTGATCACTAGAGGAAAGAAAATCGCTCTAGGAAAGAATCACTAGAGAAGATGATAAGAAACTCACTCGAGGGAAGAAACAGAAAACTCACGATCGAGGTAGAAGGTGATTTAACAACTTCATCCGATCCAATGAGAAAAAATTGCATCTCGCGACAGGAACCAAATAAATAAAAGATTGCCTTTCACAAAACAAGAGAAAATCGAGTGCAATATCAATAGAGAAAGACAACTTGACTTGTCAAACGGTAAATAAACTCAATACACATAGTCAAAAAATGAAGTTATGAGGTGGGTCTAACTTGATTAATTGAAGTGACACCGTTGGACCTAAAGATGACCCATATAGTAGATATCATTACATATCGTCGTAGTCATCACATGAAAAATAATCCCATCATCTTCAAACATCCCCACCGTAGATCTCACGTCACCACATATATATAACACCACCAATCAATGCCGTCATAAAGAACCATGAAAGGAAGAACACAGAGAAGCTAACAGAAAATAGTTCAGGAGCATGCACATTGCGGAAAAACATTCCATCATTGCGCATCTCCACCGTACATCGCACATAGCGTATTGTATCACGAGATTAAATTCCACTACCAAACAAAGTCGAGTAGTACTACAAATAAGACCATACAACCCACTTCCTAGTTAAACCGGGCTAAAGTGGTTTAATATTGGACTAACCAGTAGAGATTACTGAATCGTAGGTAGAAGATATTTGGATTAATACATGTTGTCACATAACCCACTTCCACAAGCAGCTCCATAGAAGATTTAACCAGTAATGAAACAACCCATCATAGGAGAGCTTCTATGTTGTTTCTCCTATAAGTAAACTCCTAATTTGAAACCTTTCCCAAAACAGAAACTAATCGAATCGAACTGTTAAAAGTTCTTCTCTTTCCTTCGTGAACATAACCTCTCTTCAAATCTCCCGATTCTATTAACAAGGATTCAATAGATGAGATTGCAGAGGTTGATGCTTGCAAAAAATAGCAACTAAAGATAAATCAGAGCATTTTATAAACTCTAATGGAAGTTGGATTTCAGAATTCAGACCGCCAAAGTTGCACAAATACCAACTACCCGGAAAAACCTTAAACTATAACACTGTATTCTTCATTCAAACGAGTTGCACCGCGTTTTTCAGAATAAATTTACATCTCATTATCTCAGATGTATAAGAAATCGCAGCTTTAATAGCACAAATAGTCGAATTTTACCAGAAGAGATCAAGTTTTAGATTTTGATTTCACGAAGGATTGCAGAGATTTGCAAAATTGCAGCAGTATTATATTAAAGAAAAATTGTAGATTACAAGACCTACAAGATAATTGTAATCTAGATACAATTGCAATCTCGAATAATAGAAGTTAAGTTTGATTCTCTACAACTACTGAACTGTAACAACAACTTTTGTTGTAGATCTCAATGGTGGTCCGGCGACGGCAAAGGCCGCCGCCGGCGGAAGTGACACAACTTTTTTTTTTTTGCCCTTAAGATTGCAACCGCTCTGATACCATGTAGAAATAAATAAGGGGAAAAATATTATTTACTCTTAAATTGATAATTAGATTACATCTTAGACTCCCTTTATATAATAGAGGCTCTCTAAACTACTTTTATTCTTACTCAATGTGGGACTATATTAGTATATATGTAGATGTACACATATACTCCAACATTATCAACTCTCCCCCTCTTTGAAGGATTCGTCCACGAATTCAAGGAGAAGGAAGATCCACTGCTGTCACCTCCGCGTCCCCATACTTTGAACTAAGTAACTGCTCAAGTGCCTCGTCCACGTGATCATGTAGTTGCTGAGAAATGAGTGTCATAGTTTTATGTGGGTTGAGACACTCGCGTCTCATATGTCCTGTTTTCCAGTAATTGTAACAAATGGCTGTGCTGACAGTCCGCGGCTTGGTCCCAACTGCTGGTGTTGTTGAAGCAGGTGTTGTGGTGTTGTGGTCACTGTAGTCGGTGCTGTAAAAGACGAATATCTTGAAGGCTTTAACTTAGCCTCAACCCTACGAGCCATTTCTACTATCTTTGACAAGGACTGTGGAGAAAACAAGATCATCTCATCCTAAATGCGTTTCGTAAGACCCAAACGAAAGCGACTAACCCTTAGCGCCTCTGATTCTGATAAGACAACACAGGATGACAACATATAAAAGTTACTAGCGTAATCATCCATAGACTGATTCCGAATCTGACGTAGGGTTTGAAGCTTGGTAAAGCTTTCCTCATCGTAGGTGTTCGGAATAAAACGAGCCATCATCTCGCCCCTCATAACCTCCCAATCAGTAATATAATCATGACTGCCGTATACCTATGGCTGCTGAATATTTTCCCACCAATTTAATGTATATCCTGTCAGCTTTGTCTCTACCAATGTCACTGCCTTCTGTCCAGTGCACTTTTTGAATGCAAACATCTTATCAACTCTATTTAACCAATCTATAAAATTGTTTGCATCCGATTTTCCTTCAAAATTTGATACGTTAATCTTAACGTCAGAGTTTAGATTTTGGAACGCATAAATAATGCCGTTCACGACCCGACTCTCCGAATTGCCTTGTTAACCAAACCTCTGATTGTTATATTGTGGTTGATGTCTGTACCTAGTAGTCCCAATTTCCTGATTTGACTGATAGTTGTCAGTGCGGGACGTGTTCCAAAGTTATTTGAAACACTACTGCGACCTAGACCTCTCCTGTCATGGAAACCATACCTGTCTCTATAACTCCTCTGATTAGACTCATCCCATTACCAGGGATCAGTAGCAAAACCGTTCTTGCTAGTCCACTTTTTCTGCGGAATACCCTGTCTTGAATAACGAGCTTCTTGCGAAGGTATTGGTGTCCTCTGTGGTCGCAGAGGCACATAAGGGGTGCTCCCGCTGATATATGCCCTCCCAAGTTCTGTTCCTCCACTAGTGATCCCGGAGTACCCCTGACCGTTCTTGTCATTACTGCCAAAAACCGTACCCACTTCTCTGTGTCACCTGAGGAACTCCCTGCACTGTCGCCGTAACTGGCAAGAGAAGATCCGACAAGTCTTGGGGTCCTCCTGTCGTAGCCGTGATAGGTGGTAACCACTCTGTGGGGACCCTTGGGTCCTCCGCTCGTGATGCGTACGTCTCAGATCAGTTAGTGTTGTTCCCGACTCGCATTTGCCCGTTAAAAAGTGGGGGGTATGTGTTGTTCGCGTCAACTCTGTTGGCCCATGACCCCTCATTCGAGGTACCCACGTGTCCCGTGTTCACGGCGGGACCATATAGTTGATGTGGCACACGTGTGCCACTCGGGGGCATGCCATGCCCATTGCTCGACACACTCTGACTTGTGCCCGGCGCACCCCGTCTCGTGCCTAGACACGGAGTGGCATGCCTGTTCCTCGTGCCGAGGCACACCCGTGCCTTTCATCCCGACCCCCTGGTTTTGGTCGCGGCTCGCACCGTTTCTCTCGCGGCTCCCGGTGACGCTGGGGACCTCTCTCTCCCGACTTTCGGTCACCGGAGTCGTGGGGGACCTCTCACTCTTTTCTTGGCGTGTCCTTAACCCGTTGCCGACAGTTGGTAGTTCTTCCGGAACCGCCGTCACACGCCGGATTCCATGGGGCTCGACGTAACCCTCGATGTCCCCCGAATCCGCAAATTTGTCAACGCCATCAATGCTAACGTTTAGACTCGCAAAAGAATTGTAAAGATGGGTCCTCTCCCTTTTCGATTCGGACCTCTTTACTTGATTTTGGGGAAGAATCACCCCCTTCCTGTGCTTAACCACATGTAATGGCGTCGGATTCATAGGGTCGATGCCCGCGTTTCTCTTATCGCGCATAAAGGCGCCCATTGGAAGACCTCTCCCTCTCCTCCTAGTTAAACACCTATCGCTGCCTTCCACATCGTCACCCCCAACATCAGACAACAATATTCTCGCCGGAATTGCCATCACCGCTACTAACATAGTCTCAATTTGTTTTGTCACGAGCTTGTTGAAAGCCGTCAACTTTTTCGTGGATTCCATAAGCAACAATGTAGATTCTTCTACCGATTTCAAACGCTCACCTTGTGTAAGTTTGATCGGTTTCTTCGGTGTTTTCTTACCCATCTTTGCTAAAAATAAAGCTCTCCGCCAAAATCATTCTAGCTCTGGTACCAAGTTGTTAGTCACAAAGTATGTGGAAGCAATTAAACGAAATAAACGATCTCTTTATTGACTATTAATGGCTAGTACAAGTTCTCTCTCTCTCTAGGGTTCTTCCCTTTCTCCAAAACTCAACAACCAACCTTTTACTATCCTAGGATCTCCTTTATATAGAAGATCTCCACCTCTCTCTACACTCCCAATCAAAATAGGTAACTACTAGAGTAATCCTAATTTAGAGGATTCTTTAGGACAAAATAAAATAAAGTAAACGAAATTAGGAAACTACTTAGAGATCGGTCATGAAAGATGTGCGCCTAGGTCGTGATCGTGACGACCCACGACCCACGACCTATCAAAAACATACATCTAAACACGTTTTCCTCGACTTTTGACTCTTACTTTGAATGTTAAAGGTCTATTTTTTAAACATGGAAAAATAGAACAATATCTACAATCTGACCGCTATGAGTTCCAGGTTATTACGCAACAGTCCAATCGTTTTTACTAGAATTTTTTGCAGATATCTGAAGAATTGCTATGAGAAATATTTGTAAGTCGGTAAATCTAACTATCAAGCTGTAGAAATGATTTCTTACAGGTTGCAGGGTACTCGGCGTGAGATCTTGAGGTATGGAAGCTTGGGAGTTGCTGTTTCGTGTCTTCTGTTCGCCACAGCAAATTGGAAGGTATAACTGAATAAGCAATTGCAGGAAGATTATGTTGGACAATTAGAGTCAAATCTTACGTATATATTTCCTAGTGGGACTCTGGGAAGATCCACGTCCTTTTATTCGCAAGATCATCCAAGTACTCTACTTCGACGTTCGCGGGGATGTTGTAGTATGCCCTAAGCTTTGGTATTGACCTTCTTGAGTATATGGTCTTACGAGTCCACCAATCCCCGTTATGCTTTAGCAACATTGGCTTGATGTTAGGGTCAGGTGGCTTCCTTTTCCTAGTGGGATCCTTCCAAGTGGTTGAGGTTGACACCTCACAAGTCCGATCAGCACAAATTCCTTTTTGTACGTGGTTGAGCTGGTGATTGAGCATCAACTAACACTTCCTTGACCTCAACATCTCTGTCAGCCTCGCTCCGGCTATATATTTCAATAATCTCGACCGACTCAGAGTGTCGCCGCTGTCTAGCTGGATGATCGATTTGTCTTTTGGCTCGTACCCAGATACTCGACTACTGGAACTTGACTCCTCACCCTGCACAGGGACATTAGTAGGGTTATTATCTTCGTTCCCACCGCTACTACTGTTTGACTCTGGATCACTCCTAAAACCCCCCTGCTAGAACTACCTTGAGCGCCAGTGGTGTTGAGTGAGGGGCTCTCCAGTCATATTGACCCCCCCTCATAACCTAGCAGCGTTCACAAAGGTCTTCCATGGCATTGGGGTCTAGCGAGACCTGACCTCATTCTGGTTACGGGTAGCTCGCATTTTCGATCTCGTCATATGAGATCAATTGGGCTCGACATCTTTAAAGGTCCAGTCAATCTCTTAATGGACATATAGCTACGATTGGAAATATCCGTGCAGCCTAGAAGTACTAACGACGAGACTGATCTAAGCTAGTACACATAAACTGAAGTTCTAAACTAGCGACGATGCCGACGAGACTGATCTCTCATATCTGAGCACCCACCCTAAGCTAGACAGGCCAATACAGGGTCAATTATATGATTTGTTAAAGATTGAGCTTTTTACAAACAACTAGGATAAAGGGTTTTGAAGATCAAAATTGTAAAAATGAAGGCAATACAGGGTCAATTATATGATTTGTTAAAGATTGAGCTTTCCACAAGCAACTAGGATAAAGGGTTTTGAAGATCAAAATTGTAAAAATGAAGCATTTTTTTAAAGCTGGATAAGTGTTCTTCACTGATTCATTATGAATTTTCAAAGTGCTTCAGATTCTACAAACTTATACTCAATAAAAGCACAATGAAGCAAGGATCAAGAATATATCATTAGCTTTGCAAAAGAATTAACTGACACGAAGATAGAATCATTTGAACTCTGAAGTTTTTTGAACACTGCGTCTTTTCCTCAAGAACAGAAAGGTTTTTCTCTTCAGACATCACAATTGAAAGCAACAAGCAATCAAAGGGTTAAATGCAAAGAATGGCTATCTAAAGAAAAATAAGATGTCACGGTGACGTTGTCAGGACCGTGTGATTCTTGATACGTGTCACAGCTGTACCACATGTTGCGAATGTAAACGACTGGTAAAGAGCTGTCATTAAAATCGCAAACGCGCTGGTCTAGCCGTATAGTGGACTAGCTAGTGGAACTCAAATCCAAAATTCAAAAAGAGAAATCTACACAGAAAGCCACGACAAAGCATGCAACCGACCCCGTCCAAAAGTTGTTTTTCATTAACTCTTCCCACCATTGAACAAAGCTGAGAGGGTGCGATTATAGGGACACAATAGCCACACCTATTGGACTCAACTTTCTAAAGATAGCTGTAAACTATGTCGTCCCTCGTTGGTGTTATCGACCCATGTTGATGAGTTCACTACTGACTACTACCGACTCAATCCCATCGAATGCGGAGGGGAAATTTTGCAACTTATGCGTTTGGATTGAAACTCTAACTAAATGATTCCATAAGTAGGAACTCTAAGCTATAGTAAAGTTTTTCTTTTTCTTTTTCCTTTCCTTACCTTCTTTAACATCAAACCCCCTCTGTGACGACCTACCGAACGCCGGCCAAATCCACCCGAGCGTTTTGAGTTCTGTCCGAATGTATTTGTTCTCTATGCCCTAATATAGCAGCACGCCAAGTTTCGTCGCAATCGGATTCAGTTAAGGGGGCGAAAAGGTCCAGTACGCTTCGTCTCATGTTTTAACGTTTCCTTTTGGAAGTTGACTATTTACTTAGTAGCTATTAAGGAGGAACCTTGGTCCGATCCTCCCCATGACTAAAAGAGCTTTAATGCTTGGTCATCAAGGACCCCGGCTCATGGACTATCTACAAGGGATAGTTATGAGTTCTCCTAGGCCTAGGGTAGGCTAGGGACATTGCCTCGCAATGCGGGCCGGTTTTCATTAGAGGGCTTCATATGGCGCCGCTATGCCCCGCGGGCTATCCGAGACGCACCGCCCCTTTCAGATGGACAGTATAATTAGTCCAGGCTCGTCGCCCCTTGAGATATGAGTCCCTAAGATGGAAACCGGCATATTGAGCTACCCTGATCCGCTACAGGACAGGTGTGCTTCCGTATCTCGCGCGCGTCGTGAGAGATTACGCTGTAGGGATTATTGAGGGAACCTTCAGCGTTGTTGCCTATACCGAATACATATTCGATGACCCCTCACGAGTATCCAGGATAATCCGGATGTCGCTCTAGCATCCGTGGGTTGTATGCCACTGGCGCGCCGCGCCTGTGAAGATGGCTGGTACACGCCGACCTCGCGTCCGTGTACGCCGCACGGTCCCGTATTCCGCTGCACTCCGGGCACTGTAGAGTCGGTCCCGGCTAGGGCCGTGTCACCCTCTGCAATCGTAAAGCAGAGATCAACTCAGAGATCAGAGTCGTGCCACTTTCTGTGTGCTTATGCCAATCCTCAATCCACTCTCAGGAACGATCGGTGTCTGGATCCCATCTAGACTACAGTTACCAATGTTCCTAGGGATATAGAGGTCCTTTCATTATAGTCTGTAATTGATGTTTAAAATAAATAAATGAGAGATATATTTGGATCAATGTTTGACAAACCCCAAAACGGAATTTGCCTCTTCATTTACAATATAAACTAAGAAAGAAGCAAATTGCAGTTCTGCCCTTGATAGAGTACAGAATATGTGAACGAGTGATTCTTTGGTCTTTTTTCTTGGGTATATTGTACTGGATTAATGATTAATTGGAACTTGAAAATTTTGCACAGGCAATGCAATATGCATCTCCAAAAGCTATTCTCAATTTATTATTTGGGGTCAGCCGTCCATCTTTTGGTGAAAATGAAGGTAGCTTGCTTTTCTTCTTTTTTGTTTATTGAACTTTTTGTTTTCCTTTTGGTATGAAATGGTGAATCCCTAAGAGCATTTCCATCAGTTTGGGTTGGCAAAGGGGTTTTAACAACTAAATGTCAAGAAATGGTTGGAGCATATTTGGAATGGGAAGGGGTGGTAATGTCTTAAACAATCACTTTTCACTGATCTGATCAGTTTGCAGCTTATGTGATCAGCTCTAAACGTCTAAGTTGTTTATCGTATTGAAAAGGGTGTCTGGTGAGGGTTTTTCACATTCTTTTGGGAGGAGAAAGGGTTTCTATCTCTTCTTCCCCACTGTTTCCGGCATTTTTAATACAAAAGGGGGTTTCACGTTCCCCTTCCCGACTGTTGGAGATGCTATTAGTGTACGCTCTTGAAAATCACAGTCAAAGTTTGTAATGGAACTTTTCGATATTCATGGTGTCTATTTGTTTTTCTATTTATCCTTGGATTTATAATCAAGGCCATTAATATTATCTTATTGTCTTTTCTAATGACGTAGGAGAATCCAAATCAGCGAGAATCCAACAATTTGTGAACTACATATCAGATTTGGAGGCCAGGTATATAGTGAGATGTTATTAACGCAGACATTCTGCAGTTAGACTTGGTTTCATATATTCTTTCTTTAAATAATTATTAAGCTGGTTGAATCTGAATGTTACTTCCTGCGTTTTGCAAGAGGGTCTGGTTCTTTTGTACCAGAGTTTCCATCTAAACTCAATTGGTTGAATTCAGCTCCCCTCCAGTTTTCCAGGGTAAGTTCTTTATATATCACGCTAAAAAAGGTCCCTACTGTGCAGCAAGAACAAACACCACAGTTTCACAACCATTGTAAATCAGCACTGATAGAGAGAACACACTAATTAAACCAATCGATTTGGCTAACATAGTTTATTTACAAAAATCAACTCAGTACATTACAGATCTGGAAAGAGAAGTGACAAGATAGATAATCAGAAAATATTGTGAAACTTGTATAGATAGATAATGTTAGAAATTGTTTCGAAAGATTTCTAAACCAGAAGAGAGGAATGGATACAATACAACAAGAAATATCATTACAACTTACAAATACCAGCACATTGTGAGGTACCCATTATCCCGCACCACATTTCACCATACACACACCACATATTGCCGCACTTACAACGTCAAACCCTATAAAAAGTGTCAATTTACTTTAAACAGTCTGTCTACTAAACACACTAGTGGATTTCAAGGAAAAAATGGTTAAAATGCTTTCTAAATTGAAGGTGAGGAGAAGAACGAATTTACTCAGGTTATGAGAGCGGAGTATGAGATGAGAGAAGTAGGTTCTACAAGAGAGGTGGAAGTTTCTTACAAAGATGAGATTGAAGACATTGTTGACGGGGAGAGAGTCGATGGTTCAGACTCAGAGCCAGATGTTGGATTCCGTTGTTGGCCTTATTGAGGTTAGAAGACCATAAGAGGGAAGACGGTTACTTACGCATATCAAAATTATTACGTGGAATGCGAGGGGGTTGGGTACGAGGTAAAGAAAGAGGGATGCCAGGTTTTATGTGAAGAAATTCAAACTTTTTATTCTATTCGTACATGAAACTAAACTCCAACATAAGGATCAAAATATTGTTAGAGAATTGGGAGCCGAGAAAGAGTGGGTGTGCGACGATGGATTCTTTAGGGGCTTTGAGAGATATTTTGGCAACACGAGGTTGATTAAGGTTCTAGAGGATCATTTGTAGGGGCTTATTCCATCTCGCTTCATTGCGAGAATGTCCTTGATCCGTTCCAGTGGGTGGCGACAAGGGTGTATGGTGCAATTGTTAAGCAGGATAAAACGACTTTTTGGGAGGTGCTTTATGATATCAGATGTATGTGGAATAATTTGTGGTGTATTAGGGGAGTTTTCAATGCCATCCGATTTGGTCATGAGAGAAAAGAGGGCATTAGGATCAATAACTTATTAGAGAGTTCAATGACTTTGTTCAAGTGCACGAGCTTATTGATCTACCAGTAAGCGGTGCAAAGTTTACCTGAGAGATCCGACACTGACTAAGATAGACATATAGACAGGTTTTGGTGGATAGTGTTTAGAAGGGTTATTTACGCGGGGTTTCACAAGATGCATTGTCAAGGATTTTATCAGTTCATACTCTTTTCTTCTTGACTGTGGGCAACTAGGCCAGGATCTTCTCCTTTTAGATTTGAGCTTGACTGGTGGTTTCAATGTGATGAGTTGATTTCATTAATAGAAGAGTGGTGGAACTCCTTCTCATATGATGGATTGCTTAGTTACATTTTGTGGTGTAAGGTGAAAGCCCTTAAGCCAAAGCTGAAGTAGTAAATTAAGACTAAATTTGGTAAAATGGAGTTAGGTAGGACCCATTGAACACGATTTATAGCAAAGATCGTACCCCTCTCTTCTTGATTGCGAGCAACTAGGTTAAAACCTTTACCTTTGAAATTCAATTTTTGGGCTCTGGTGGTTTCAATGCAAACGAGTTGGGTTTTTTCATAGAAGAGTAGTGGAACTCCTTCTCATTTGATGGATCGCCTAGTTACATTCGGTGGTGTAAGCTGAAAGTCCTTAAAGCCCTTAAGCCTAAGTTGACAGAGTGGAGTAAGACTAAATTCGGTTAAATGGAACTAGGTAGGACTTGTAGACGATGATTTATATTAAAGAGTAGAAATAATTAGATTGAGAGGTACATTTACTCCTAGCATTTCCCTTTATAAGGGCACCACCCATATGTTTTAAATAGGTTTCTAGTAGGTAACCATTATATGGTCACTGTAGATAATCCACTATCTTATATAACGAAAAAAAAAAGGAATTGCAAGCGTTAGAGCACCAATATATACAACAAGCTCTAAATGGAAATTGTAATGATTCTAGCACATTAGTGAAGACAACATTCTTCTACATGTTGAGTGATGAAAATATGATAGTTGTTACACATTAACGAAGTCGCTTATCCGATGAAAGGAGGTTTGTCGATAATCCGATGTTTGAAGAACGTGTTGACATGTCGGAGCAAAAATGACCACTGGAATTCGTGAAATGAATTTGTCTAAGTAGGGAAGGGTTGATGTAATGGGTCATTGCGCAATAAGGGAAAAATATGTGTTTTTTTGTAATCTAATTAAATCTTATTCCCCATTTGTTTCGTACGTTGTTTGTTGTGGCCCAATTTTAAAATAAATCCTGGTGGATCTTTGTTGTTTCCCCCATCACTGATTGCCTATGAACAATGATGAGGAAACCACTAGGATTATTCTTAAAAAAAATTGGGGCACTGCGAATAATATACGAAACAAACGGGCTATACTGGATGGTTTAATTTTTAGACGCACGTTTTTCCTTTATTGGGGTAAGCGGTAAAACCAGCAAACAAGACTAGCAGCAAAAGCACACTCGAAAGAATGCATAAGTGACAGACAGCTGTTTAATCCTTTTATTTTCTCGACAAAGTAGAAGTCAATCCTTTGAATCCTTTATTTTGTCCAAACCTTTAGATGTCAATATTAAAACTTTAATTATATGGAACTCTTGGTGGATAAAAGAATAATTCTCGAAGGAGATGTCATCTAGAATGTAGGAAGATTAGCACAAATTATAAAATTTGAGTGGGCAAACATTATTTTCAAGGGAGAAGTTCCATAAATCAGCAGAAAATCCAAAAGGTATGCAAGCTTTAGAAAATTGAGTGGAGCAGATGTCCTCACTCACCCATATGTGGCCCACCACTGCAATTAAGGCCATCGACCACTGGAGTTCATCATATTGCCTTTAATTAGAGATTTCCTTTTTGAAATAGTGATGATGAATATATATGATAGTTACTTAAAAGGGGATAATTATAGATAACCCCCAGTTTTTTTAGGCATATTTGCGATGTATCCACAACTTGCCAAATATTAAGGTGTGAAAGGATGTTTAAAACCTGTTTTGCCCTTAATGAAAACACGTAAAAATCACTTGACAAGTTTAACAAATTGAGGTAATCAAGTGCACGTGCCAATCACGTGACAAAGTATGTATCTCGAGAAAAAGCTAAGAATTTTATGTATTTTTTTGATATTTTTATATAAGGGTAGTATCGTATTTTTAAAAATGAATTGTATTGACTTCAGTTAACTGCAATTGACTGGTTCAAAGTTGCGAAATAGGTACCAAATTTTAATGTTTGGCAAACTGTGGGGTACACCACAAATATGCCCCAGAACACGGGGGGTTATTACAAATTAAACCTACTTAAAGATAAATAGTTGTCAAATTAGTAGTTGCTTTCTAGGTAACAACGACACTTCTCTTTTAAAAAATAAAACGTGTCCGACACCCCGACACACGTGTCCAAACTATTTACAAGCTACTTTTTTATTTTCTCTCGTATCAGACACCCCGTACCCATGTCGGAGACCGATACCCGTATCCGTGTCGTTGTTACCTAGGTTACTTTTTATTCCATGTATTTTTCCCAGTATGATTTTATTTTGTAAGAGGTTCATATAATAACGGATACATCTATGTCTTATTAATAAAAAAAATACTAACTTCAAGTTGTTTGGACAGGATTTGCAAGGAAAGGTGGTTCTACTGGATTTTTGGACCTATTGTTGTATAAATTGCATTCATGTGTTGCCGGATCTAGAATATTTGGAGAAAAAATATAAGGATAAGCCGGTAAATCTCTTTAGCTTATTCCATTTATCTAAATCTGTCGGTTATTTAGTCTACAGTGAGGTAATTTATTTTAAACGCTTAACAAGTTTAGTATGAGAAAGTGCTTACCACTTTTCTTTCTCACAACCCGAATTTACTTCCATTAATCCTTTGAATTCTTTAACACCATTTGAAAATCCTAAAAACTAGATGCCAAGATCAGTCTAGGATGGCTATTGTACAACATATTTAAAAGGGAAGACCTCTCAAAGACGATCATCGTTGCTAGGAAGAATCGTATAATGAACAGAATTAGTATTATGAGATCAAATATAATAAATTAAACCATGGCAAAAAAGAATTAATGCCATTAGAGTAGCTTACTTGAGAAGCCAACTTTAAATTTGTTCATTTACATCCAACTCAACTCTCAATAATTCTAGTGCTTTTAGATTTAGAAAACATGGTAATATTTTCTAATTCAATCCAAATAGACTGATAAGAAAGAGCTATCAAAAGAAACGAGACTCAAAAAACTTTCTAAAACTCAAAACAGACACTTACTATAAATAGTAAAATACAATATAACTTTTGGCACGTGGGCTGGAATACTGGAGATTGGCCAAGGGAAATTTGGTTACGTCTTTACTGTAATTCCACGCACGTGGATATATTTTATGCCTTATTCTAAGAACTGGAACCAATGCTATTTAGTTTGAAGCTTGGGTATGCTTTACAGGCTCCTATTCTAGGTTTATTAGCTTTTGTGGATTTCCACCGATATAGGGATCCCATGTATATCATCTATTTACTATGCTTCACTGGTCTACTTTAGATGTTTATTAACTTGAGCAAGTTCGTCTTCATATTTGTTTTCATGCTAATTATCATCATCGATTCTAGTTTGATTTGCATGCTGTATGTATGGATTCTATTGACTAGGGAACTGGTTTTCATTGTTTTGTACGCAATAATATTATAATGCACAGAACAACAAAATGAAAATTTCAAAATAAAACGTTCAAACTTCTCCGGTTATGTTTAAGCTATAAGAGGGGGGGATTTTTCCTAACAGTCTTCTATATTTACAATTTTTATTTTTGAGAATGTAAAAATAATTTATTGAAGAACGAACCAAAACCATGAGGAGAAGGTCCAAAATGCATCAATTTGGTGCGTATACAGAATTTGATTCCTCAGGGCATGTAACCGGCTTGATTAAGTGTGCCGATACGCCCAAACAATATATTTTATCTCAAGCAACGTTGTTTCCCCCCGTGATATGTACTAGGTAAGATGTAGACGTTTATGTTTTGTATAAAAGTGTAATGGTGTACCAAAGGTACCGTTTGGCTGGTATAGTTTGGCGGAGATTATAGTGCATAATGCATATCATCGGGCTCGTCCAACACATTTATTTGCTGAAAATCGTATTAGCAACAGGCAATCGCTTGTATCTTACAAAGCACATTGTTCCTAACACTGTTTTTATTAGTTCATTATACAATGCACGAGTTAATGATCTATTTTATATATTCGGCTTCAATAAGGGAGCACCACCGTTTAGCTAAGCATGAGTTTACTTGGAGTGTGTTTTATAGAAAGCTTTTCACTTAATTTTGATGCTTGATTTTGTTGTGCAGTTCACCGTTGTTGGAGTCCATTCTGCGAAGTTCGATAACGAGAAAGACCTAGAGGCCATACGCAGTGCAGTATTACGTTATGATATCACTCATCCAGTAAGCCAATATCTCCAGATTGTGATTAGCAATTTTTAACAAATTAATGTGATAAATTAAACAGGATCTATGACGGTCTACTGCGTTTGTTACCTGTTTAGGCTTGACATTTTGCTTGTCATCTGTATTATAATACCCTCTCCACCAGTTGTTAGTCTATAACTTTTTTACATCTGTAAGTTTTGTTGGCATGCGAGTTTATGCTACTGGGAGCCTGGAACAGTAATTCCATTTGTCCATTTTAATATTCAGTCTCTAAAGTCTACATATTGTGTGATTCACTCTGTGGTGGCTCTGTTTATTTTTAAAACTGGTATTGTTCTAGGTTGTTAATGACGAGGATATGTATTTATGGAGAGAACTAGGTATAAGCTCATGGCCTACGTTCGCTCTTGTTGGACCCAACGGTAAGCTCTTGGCACAAATAGCAGGAGAAGGACATCGGAAGGTACTAAAACTTCGGAAGGCACAAATAATTCTTGGTGAAAACTTAATTAAGAAATGAAAGGCTATACATGTCTTTATTTTTTCAGGATCTTGATGACTTAGTGGAGGCAGCTCTTCGATTTTATGGTGAAAAACAGATCTTACAAGAGACTCCTATTCCGCTGTCTTTGGAGAAGGACAATGATCCCCGTCTATTGTCATCTCCGTTGAAGTTTCCAGGAAAGCTTGCAGTTGATGTCTTGAACAATAGGCTTTTTATTTCGGACAGTAATCATAATAGAATTGTATGTTCTCTCACTGCCTCGTTCAGTATCTTGGGAAACTATTCTATATGACATATCTGCTCAAATGATACCATCTGGTTTGTCACAACTAGTTCAACATTTCAAAATGTCTTGCTATATCTAGGGAGACGAAAACAGTAGAACTTTCTACATTTTTTATCAGTATGCGAAGTTCCTTTCTTAGTAATTTGTGTAATACAAACAACTAAGAATCTAATGTTTTGCACATATTCAGAAGATTGTGAAAAACGATTTTATAAGTTTTATTCGAAAAATACCGTTTTCTATTTATTTTTGTACACTATGTAATGCTTATAGTTTCTTATTTCCTTATGAACTCTTGGCACCTAGATGTGTGTCTACTTCTGAATATAAATATTTTATTATTGTTTCCTTGAAAACACTTTCATAGGGTTTTTCTTTTTTGGTTTTAGGTGGTAACGGATCTCGATGGGAATTTTATCGTCCAAATTGGGAGCACAGGAGAGGAGGGTCTGCTTGACGGGAACTTCGATGATGCCACCTTCAATCGGCCTCAGGTAACAATTTTTAACGACCTTTCTAACTATCTTTAGTGTCTTTTATCTGTCACTTATCATGTAAATAAAATAGAAAAGTAATCAGAATACTTATGTCTACTAAGAGACGTCTGCATGCTTTTGTTGGTTATACAACTAAGGTTATGTGCTTTTTGTCACAGGGTCTTGCATATAACCCAAAGAAAAATGTGCTTTACGTTGCGGACACTGAAAATCATGCTCTGAGGTATGTTGAGAATCGCTGTTGGATTTTGTCGCTCAATTATACAAATATATGTTCTTAACACCGTCTATACTTCTGATAGATCGGCTGCATATTGGAAAATAAAGATTTTAATACTATATTTCAGTGATACATAGTTCCGCTACTGTATGCATAAAATGCAGTAAGTATATGGATATGTTTGAGAATATATCACCAACTCCGATATGAATATACTCTAGGTAATAACGACACTTCACTTTACAAAAATATAACGTATCCGACACCCCGACACTTAGATACTTGGACACTCGGACACACGTGTCCAACACTATTTAAAAGGTACTTTTCTATTTTCTGCCGTTTCCGACATCCCGTACCCGTGTCGGACACCGACACCCGTATCCGTGTCGTTGGTACCTACAATAATATACTCAGAGTATTTTCTATGATATTATTTTGATATTTTTAGTACCTATTAAAATATTGGGTCATCCTGGACAGTATTTCTGATGTATCCCAATATTTACAGATTAAGTACTATTCTTTTCGCAAAAAATAATGTTTTCATACCTAGAGATCTGAAGGATCCCATCTAAATTGCCTTTCCTCTATTGAGTTCATCTACTCGTAGAGGCAAATCACATGGTTCCCATTCGAACTCTACTTAAATCTGGTGGCTGAAACTAAAGAAGCCAAATATAAATTAATATTTAGCATGAAATAGGGGGGCAGTTGTCTTATTATTAGGTGCCCTCTGCTCGATTTGGTTTGTTAAGATGAGAATAGTTAATTGGTTACGTCTGATAAGGCTATCCTAAGTACTTACGAATGGTATTTACAGTTCATAAGGCTAACCTGCTTGTTTTAAAATTATAGGCTAGTCATTCTAAACCATTTTTTTGCCTATTTCCCACTGTTGTAAGGCGTGACTGTTCTATTTTTAATTTTGAGGTAAAGTGGGGTAAATGCAAGACCCCACTACCTTTGATATATATAAGAAAGACAGGATAATTGCATTCTGATATATTACATACCCCTAGCATTCTCTTCATGGTGGGCATGTGAGGCCTGCAGGAATCAGCTAGAAGATAAAGCGCTTTCATAAAAAAGTCCACAAAAAGTTGACATAAATTGCACCCTGATTTACCTCTCTGTAAGTATAATCTGTGATATTCATCAATGTTTTCCCTCATGAGAGTGAGATAGCGAGTTCATAAGATACTTCCACCTCCAAGGTGGTTAGATTTTGTCCTTACCAGGCTGACCACTGTAGATAAATCAGATCTGACCAGAGTTTAACGATACCACAATAATACTTTCTGTCATGCTTCTGCAAAAGAATGCAAATCATGGTAGTTTCTGCTTTCTCTTCCCTGCATAACCAAGAATAAGAGCGCCTTCTGTATCTATGAGTAATCCACCATAGCCCTCATTAACATCTAAAGAACCATCTGTGTATAATATTATCACACCACAGGAGGGACTTACTGGAAGGTTATCACATTAGAAGTCTTCACAGTAGGACTCATGCCCCAATTGTTCAACAAGTACTTTGGCCCTAGTGCCGTCTTCAACTTTAGTGAGAAGTAAAACTGAGCCTACTAGAAACTTCATTCTTCGTAGCTGTGATAATTAATTCAATATGTTTGGCTTTGGCATTGAAAATTATATTATATCTTTCTCACCGAAGCCTGCTTTCAAGCATAGGAAGAATTCAAATATGTTAATCTTGGTAGTGAGTGTTTCGAGCCAGCATTGCACTTGTCCCCACCTTCACCACCTAGTGGGGTCAGACTAGGTGTGGTGTTTTGTTCTTAAAAGGCCTTGGTACAATTTAGTAGTATGTATTTTCCTATATCCTTGTGTTGTACTACATCTATACCCGATGGGACTAATTTTGATCCACCGATCTTAACAATCTCCACCTTGGATCAAACACCATTAGTCTTCATTCTTCGACCTGTCCTCCACCACCGCACATCTATGCCCGAACAATCATCCATTCGCCTTGGATGATGGGAGAGATATGCCACACATCTATGCCAAACAACCGTCCATTTTGAGCTTCACGAAGTAGAGAAGATGAGTTCCACCTTGAACGATTGGAGAGATATGCTGATATGCTTAGATATGCCCAACTATACCATCGGCTCTGATAACAGTTGTTAGGGCCTGAGCCCCGCATAGCACTGATATTCTTCCTACCTTCAACACCTAGTTAGGTCAAGCTAGGTGTGGGTTTTGTTCTTAAAAGGCCTCCGTGCAATTTAGTAGCTCGCAATCTTGTTATATTCTTGAGTTGGAATACATCTATACCCGATGTGGGACTAACTTTGATTCATAAACCTTAATAACGACGGTAGTTGTTAATCTTGGAGAATACTTATTTCATGTTATGACTGATCCAGCCTACATCACACCAAGATCTGAAGGGCAGTTCTCTTGATAAAGCATCTCCTCCTGATACTACTCCAGGCTTTGGGCAAGAATACACTCTATAAAGAGATGTTCAATACTTACATCATAATTTTTGCAAGACACAAAAGAGAAAAGAACATGCCTCTGGACAAGCTTATCCTGAGTCATTAAGTCTCACCTAAAGGCCTCCCAAATAATGAACCAATTTCTACGCGCAACATAGTTTTACAACAAATGCTAGACTATTTTTTCAACTCTCCTTTTCTTCCTAAGGGCCTCATAAGTTTGATTAACAGTATATTTCATTCAATAGCAGGGATCCAAATAGCGTCATATATAGAATTCTGCGGTTTGTTTAATCTTCTCCAGTTTGTCCCTAATTTCAGTGTCAATGGCATGGGGTTAGATTAACAGGAATATTCCAGGCACCATTGTTGATCACATTAGAGGCCTTAGCTTCTTCGTGGAGGTATGAGTGACGTTTCAATACTTGAGGGAACTTTTCAGCAAGGATGCCAAGAGGGTGCCAAACGTCCTTGCAAAAGTTGGTGTCATCTCCATCACGAATAATATAAAGAACCATACTCTTTGGTTCCTTTCTAAACTCCAAAATCTTGCTCCTGGATTAAGAGCAGCTTGAAGGAATGTTTTTAGAAACACCTCCTCCTTATCAACTCAGATTGACCACAGGTCACCCAATAATTACTTTGTTTTGTTGCAATCCTCCAGGTGTATCTTAAATTAGCAGCAAGTTGTGAAATTTCTGATCTCAATGCCTCCTTCCTTAGGGTAACAAAGCTCAGTCTAACCAAATGGAGCTCTTTCCCTACCTTATTCATGCCTATGACACACATTCTATCATTTTGGTCCAAGACCCACTGAGGAAGAATGAAAATACCCATCTAGTAAATGTGAATACTGAGAAGTACTAACCTCGCAAAATGTATTCTGCCTGCCAAGAAGTGATTCTGCCAATCATTTCCTCAAACAAACTTTGATAATCTTCCAACTTGTAAAGAGTAGTGAATTCATTGATGCCATATATGACTGCAATTGCTGACGTTGAATCTCCATTACAGAAGATAAGGAGATCATCTACAAAATCAAATGTGTTGGATAAGTTGTGTTACATTTTTCTGGTCTCTTCACCGAATGGCATGGTCCCTTTACTCAATTGCGCACCCACCACAGAATAGCTTTTTTTGTAGCAGATCCCTGGTAATAGGCTAAGGCAGCCAAGTTGTACGGATCCAGGGCCAATCCGGTGTTATCACAAGATTTCACCGAGAATTGGAATGGACCTGGCAGATACTTATCCAAATGGTCTGATCTAGCACGATCCGATCTGAGACTTTCAACCTCTTTTGCATAATCCAAAGTATTGGATATTGGAAAATGGAACAAAGGGAACCATAATAGATATGAGTTTACCAGGCATTAGTTGGAGTCACTTTGGAGTTTTGAACAATTACAGTTATCATTTTGATAGCTTCATTTTAAAAGTATATAATTCAGAAGCTTATCTAGTACTCTTTTATCTACAGGGAGATTGATTTTGCGAATGAGTCAGTGCGAACCCTCGCTGGAAATGGAACTAAAGGATCAGACTATAAAGGAGGGAGAAGAGGAACCACGCAGGCAAGTTCTTAAGAAGAACTTTGTTTTTTGTTTGGTTGCATCTGCTGTAGTTCATAAAAAAGGTGTTCTTATATGAAAGGGGGCAAGTAATGTTCTTATATGGTTTTAGGCTAGTTACCTGTGTTGCAAGTGATGTTCTAATGTACTTGATTCCAACTCAGATGTTTTTAAAGTACAATTATGAATTTATTGGAGAATGATCGTCCTATGTAAATGATATATTTAGTCATCCTCATTCATTAGGTTCTCAACTCTCCTTGGGATGTTTGCTTCAATTCTACCAGTGAGATGGTTTACATAGCAATGGCCGGTCAGCATCAAATTTGGGAACACAATACATTAGATGGAGTCACAAAAGCTTTTAGCGGCGATGGTTTCGAAAGAAACTTGAACGGGTCAAGGTAATCTATGTAATCAGAAAAGCTAACTCATAGCATTTTATACCCTTCTAAAATTTTATAAATGTCTGTCCTTGGCATGTTCTATCATGTTAAATGTCCTACTGTTAAAAAATGCGTTGGTAATACTTTCTATAGTACGGTTGAAACGGTGTTAAATTACTTTTATTATGATAGGAAATAATTCGGTGGAAGCAAACAAATTAATTATCAATAAAGTATAAAAATTAACTTCAATCAAGAAACTGGGATTCATAAATATTTTTCTGAATCAATCTTGTCACGTGCCCAGTCTACACACTGATATTGTCCTCACTTAACCCCGACCCCACAAGAAGGTGTGAGGTTCTTACTTCAAGAGGCATGGGTGTCGATGTGGGACTAAACCACTGGTGCAGCCAAAATATCGGTGAATAGAGTATGGGCATGCATATCTATTAGTCATTATAGAAATTTATAATTACAATATTTATCTTGTATAAGATGTTTCTGGAGCATTACCAACCATTTTCTTTTATCTACTTAATCAGCAATACAAGCACATCATTTGCACAACCTTCTGGAATTTCATTATCCCCTGGTAATATTTTGGAGTTTATTTCTAAAGTTCATGGTTCCAGCGGTTTCTTCAGATTATACATTCAAATAAAGTTTATTAATAGATATCATGGAGGCCTACGTCGCTGATAGTGAGAGTAGTTCCATCAGAGCCCTTGATCTGACAACAGGGGGAACAAGATTGCTAGCTGGGGGTGATCCAGTTTTTTCAGACAATTTGTTCCGGGTACTCCTATTCTTATGCTTTTTTACTTGCTAGCTGAAGTTGAAGTTACAACATTATAAAAACTATTAATCTTGAAGTTACTGTTTAAGTAACTTTTATCTGCTTGTTCAATCTCGATAGCCTCACATACTTTAACTTTGCAGTTTGGGGACAATGACGGAATAGGCTCCGATGCACTTTTCCAACACCCTTTGGGCGTGCTATGTGGGAAGGACGGCCAAATTTATATTGCAGATTCTTATAATCACAAGGTAGTCACCCGTTATTGAACTGGTATGTATTAAAGGTATTGCAATTTATATCTAATTATGAGGCGTCGATGTTGCAGTTAGTCCTATCGTGGATATACATGCTTATGTAATGTTTAATTCTTGTGAATGTTATGGTATGACATGCTAATGTATTCCATAATCTTTTGAGTCCTCCAATGATGAAATTTTGATGCTATAAATAGTTTTTCTTTTCTTTTTTTCTTTTTCTGCACAAAATTTAATGTTGAATTAAATTAGAGGAACTACTCACAAAAATTGATAGACACGACCTAGGCCGTGTACCACCCGTCATGGGTTGGTGGACCTCCTAGGCCATTTTTCTATTCGTCTTGGATCTCAAAGTTCTCATAATTTTCTATTTTAGTAGGTATTATTATTTATTTACTATTTAGTAAGTCTATTTGTTTTGGTAGTCTTTTCTACAAGTACTAGGTTTCTAATTGTGATGAGTCTCATTTCTCTATAAAATGAGAGCTCCTCTAGCTTTAATTCTTTGGTTGGTTTTAGTAGAAAGGGTTTATAGGAGTTATGTAAAGTTTGGGGTAAAGCTATAAGCCCTAGATCTTTAGATGTTAGTTTTAGTATTCTAAATTTAATGATAAAAGTGTTTTTCTAGTTTCATTTAAGTGTGTGTTTATTAAAACCCATTGATATCGAAACAATCTATTGCCTCCGCGGATCGTTCGTATCAAAAATGTTGTCAAGAAACAACCCAATTAGCAATTACAAAATCTAGAAAACAAAAATACAAAGAGTGGGGATCCTCAATCTTCAGAATTCCTTGGCCCCGCTTCTATAACTCTAGGAATTTCTTACATTTTATTTTCCTTACTCAAGACGTGAGTCAATTCTCCTCTTTCCCCCGGCATCTACTAGAGAGTATTTTGACCACTCTTTCTTTTTAGTCAGCTATGATAAGCTCAAGGACCGCCATGAAAAAATAACCTCCCTCTTTAGAGCACCTTCAACAGAAGAGTATGCAATTCCAGTTTCCCATACCGGTATCCCTGAACTGCATACCATTTAACCCCAACAACAAATAACATTTTTTTATTGCGCGCTGAACAGTTAAGCGCCTGCCAAAAACGGCGAATCATTTGTTCACTTAAGTAGGTAAATGTACTGAATGGTTTGTCAAATAACTCAGGCACTTAACGAATCTTTAAACTGAGACAAAGCAACCTGAAAAATTACTTGCATTGTCACGTTTCTATTGTTTTGGAGGTTATGATTTATGTTAAGCGTGATGTTTGGATATACCGTAGTGTTGCATAGTGTGATACACCGGATCATATCTTAGGATTAGTATTAGTAAGATTTGTTTCTATCTTTAGTTTTTTTAGTATTTAGTAGTAACTTAGTAGGAGTTAGTTTCCTACTAGGACTCTAGTGGTTTCTTTATTTAAATCCCTTTTTAGATTTTTTTTTTGGGGTAGAATTCAGGGTTTTATTGATAATGGAAGGAGTATGTACAAGAGGAGGGCATAAGACCTGACCTCAAAAGAAAAATTCAAAACAATACAATCCCTTTTTAGGGTAATTGTAATCATCTCTTTAATAATCAATAAAGATTTTATCTTTCTTCACCTAATTTAACTTGATATTAGAGCCTTTCTGATCTTGAAGACAAGCTAAGGTTTCTAGCTTTCGCTGGCGGCAACTGTTGCCGTCGCCGAATCTTCAATATATGGTGTTTTTTTTATCTTTTCTTTCTTTCTTAATCTTTTCTTTTCTTTATTAATTATTGCATCCTTTAAACTTTTTTTTCCTTTGTTCCTGAACAAATTTTTCCGAACAGTAATCACTATTCATCGATGAACAATAATCACTATTATTGTTTAGGATATCATTTTGTTTATGTGATTTGTGGATTTGATTATATAATCTCTAACTATTGAATCTTGATGTCAATATTTTATTTTAATTCACGACCTCTTCATTCTTATTTCGTTTTCAGTGCTTTGAAGTTTGATGTGTTATATGATTTGAAATCTCTGTACTCAGATCTTTACAATTTTGGTTCTTATATCACACAAAAAAGGGTCTGAATTGTTGTTGTTGGCTTGCTGCATATCTTTGGAAAAATCCCTCGTTCATCTATCTTTTCATCTTGTCGATTGCTATCTTTTTCTTTCTCTCACCAATCTGGTTTGAACCCTCTTTATTTATTTATTTATTTTGAACGAATATGGGTTTTATTAAAGTGGTAAGCGAGTATTACAAGTGGAGGACATAAGCCGAGCTACTAGTTCACTGCCTAATAGTGGCCATTCCTAATTTATCCATGAAATAAGAAACGCGACTTTGCCGTGGAAGAGAGGCCGCCGTCCAGAAGAGAGTGGACTGTTGGGAGCTGCCGAGTTTAGAGAGGCCATCAGCTGTACCATTGCCCTCCCTGTAGATGTGTATCATGCTAATATGAAGCCCCCGTCCGAGTTGGGCAATCATGTTCCAAGTTGCACTATGCTTTGCAGGGCATTTGTGCGTGCACCTATACCAGTTTACTAGGAGTTCAGCGTCTACCTCAACCATAAGCGGGAACCAGCCTTGTTGTTTGCAGTGCAATAGACTGTGAAGTACAACATACATTTCTGCAGCTGTATTTGTGCCGTTACCCAGTGCTATGCTGTACCCGAGCGACATATCTCCGTGGTGATTGCGAATAATCCCTCCTGCACCACTCATGCCGGAAGGAAGTGTGGAACCGTCACTATTCAATTTGAAGAAACCAGGAGGTGGAAGAGTCCATCGAACCAGAAGAGGCTGTTTGATACGCACAGAGTGCCGAACCAATCGTAGCACCTGGAGAGAGATGAGATCGCTGAAGTTGCTATGTTGCGTTACTTTTGCTTTGGGCATGTTTTCGAGTAAGTCGTTGTTGATTGTGCGGATAATGTTCAAGGGTGACATATGCCGCTCTTCGTATCTATGAGCGCAGCATGCCTTCCAGACCTCCCAGGCTATGAGAGCAGGTAGCACCCCTCTAACGATACCTATCTGAGTACTGGAATCTGCGGCATGAAACCACAGCCCTTGCTGAGTCCACCAGCTGTCGTTAACCCCTTGCCGAACACCAGACACATTGCCAAAGTGCGCCCATACCGCCGCAGCAGTTTCTCCCTGAATGAGCAGATGGGTTAGCGTTTTGGTCTCGCTGTGAATGCAACAACAACACCGAGAGACGAGAGGGCTTCTTTGTTGAATGAATGCGTCCACGGTGAAGATTTCCTTCCATGCTTTCCAACTAAAAATCTGAATTTTGGTTGGTAAAGTGTAATGCCAAATCCACTTCATACGGCTGTGGGTCTCTTCCTCCCTGCGCCAGAAATTCCAGCCTGATTTGACGGTAAAGTCGCCCTTATCGGACGGCCCCCAAATTGGTGCATCGTCCTCGCCGCTTAGGAAGAACTTGTGGGTAAGTGAATGCTTCAAGTGAATCGGTATTTCATGCTCTAGAAGCGACCAATTCCAGTTGCTGTTATTCACTATGACATCCTTCACCTTGATAAGTTGCATACAGTCGAGGTTGAGCAAATCCGTTAACCGGCCCTCCCCTGTCCAGTTGTCGAACCAAAAGCTTTTGTCCCCCTTGCCGAGATACCAGTTTGTGTTTGCGCTCACCGTAGAGATGAGGCCCTGCATCTGTTTCCAAAGGTTGGAGTCCCCTTTTCGCAAGCGAGAAAGTTCTCCATTAACGGTGTACTTATTTCGGAAGAAAGCTGCCCAAGTCGAGGTGCTATGAAGGAAGTTTCAACATTTTTTGAGCAAGAGGCTATGGCTATACTTCATATCCCCGAGTCGACGAATCCCAAGTCCGCCATCGGTTTTGGGAAGGCAAAGGTCATCCCATGCAACCCAATGTCTCTTGTTTCGGCCGTCAAATTTTCCCCAAAAGAAGTTGGAGAACATCGATTCAATCTTGGTAATGACCCCGATGGGGACGGTGATACACGAGACCAGGTGGATGGGCATCGAGTTCAGAACGTGATTGAGGAGGACGAGTTTACCACCCTGGGTAAGAAGCTTTCCTTGCCAACCTTCTATTCGACATTGGATCTTTGTGAGCAATTGCTCAAAGTGGAGTAATCGCACCCGTCCATAGCCAATGGGAGCTCCCAAGTAAGGCATAGGAAATGATCGGTGTTGAAAACCGCATGCATGTTGTATGACGTGAGTTCGTGCTGTCGGCACATTATGATGTACATAAACTCCACTTTTAGCGCCGTTAACAAGTTGGCCGGAGGAGGATTCGTACCGGGCTAGAAATGCCATCAACCCGGAGATCGATCGCCGACTTCTATTTAAAAAGACAAGGAAGTCGTCTGTATATAAGGAGGTGGGTTAATGGTGAGCAACCTCTGGAAGTATGAAACAACCCAATTTTGCCTTGCACAAAACAATCGGAAAGCCCTCAGGATAATACTTCTTCTACAATTATGAATTGGAGTAGAGATAGGGGATCTCCTTGCCGTAAGCCTCGTGACGACTTGAAGTAGCCCTTGAAGACTCCCTGGAGTACTACCGAGAACATGAGGTTTCAACACATTGGGCAATGACTGCAACACATCTGCTGGAGAAACCAAATTTGTGTAAAACCCGTCGCAAGAATTTCCAATCCAGCCTGTCATAAGCCTTAGTCATGTCTATCTTGATCATAACGTTAGTGCCTCAGACCTTTCTATGCAAATCCCCAATCATTTCTTGAGCCAACGTGATGGACTCACTGATATCCTTGCCCCGAATGTAAGCTCCCTGATTGCCGGAAATTAATTTGTGAAACAGCTTACTGAGTCTGTTAGCAATAATGGAAGAGAATATTTTGTAGACGACGGAGCACAAACTGATTGGTTTGTAGTCCCCCAAGGTTATTGGGGTATCCACCTTAGGTATGAGGGTGAGGAAGGAAGAGGTATAAAACCTGGATAGCGGAACACCGTTAAATAATTCCTTGGCGGCGCCATGGAGATCCTCCTTGATTATGTCCCAATATGAAGTAAAGAAAGCCGATGTAAAACCATCACTGCCTGGAGCGCTGTCGCCGGATATATGAAAAACACTGTCTCGTAGTTCTTCCAAGGATGGGATGCAGGTAAGGCTTGCCTCATCGTCGGCGGTGATAACATGAGGAATGCACGTAAGGAGGTCCGTGTCCTCGGTTATGGTTGTGGCTTGAAGGACATCTCGAAAATAGCACACCGCAGCATCATGAATGGCCTTCACCTCGGTTGTCACAGTCCCATCGGGAAGAGTAAAGTCGGATACAAAGGTTCGCTTCCGATTGACTTGTGTTACAGTATGAAAGAATTTGGTATTTGCGTCCCCTGCTGCAACCCATTTGACCCTGGACTGTTCTCGCCATAGCACTTCTTCATTGTGTAGCATGGCTGCGTGTTCTTGTTGTACCCTACCGAGCTTAGCACCCACCTGTTCGTCCTATCCTGCTTGCAACATGTGATCCAGCTGAACCATCTTATCCTGTAGAGCGTGTATATTTTGAGTGACATTCCCGAAGACGTTTGTATTCCATGCTCTGAGTGCCTGACGAATCTTCTTGAGCTTGTAGGCGAAAGAGGATAAGCAGTTAACAAAAACGCCACCCGCCAGTTTTCTGCCACCAAGGTAGAAAAAGTTGCGTGCGATGCCCACATTCTCAAGAAACGGAATGGTCGTGGTCCTTAGTACAGGTTGCTACTGAAAGAGAGAAGGAGTGGAGAATGGTCCAAACACACCCGTTCTAAATGCGTGATTTTATGTATAGGAAAGAGAGCCATGAAGCTTGGGTTTACCAAAGTTCTATCTAACCGTGCCCATTGCCTTGTGTTGGCTTGGTGGTTATTGCACCATGTATAGCTGGATCCAGTGAACGAAGTCTCCATGAGGCCGGTTGCCTGAATCGTATCCTCGA
The DNA here is from genome assembly GCA_014058105.1 of Kingdonia uniflora. NCBI lineage: Eukaryota > Viridiplantae > Streptophyta > Magnoliopsida > Ranunculales > Circaeasteraceae > Kingdonia > Kingdonia uniflora. The sequence goes on from JACGCM010001601.1 coordinate 172,539, forward strand.
ACTCCGTCAAGGATCTATGTGATGAGCATCTGCCCCCAAGTCGTTCCGAGTGGTGTCGTACAGTGTTGAAATCCCCTATATCAGACCATGGAGAGCTCATTGTCAGTGCTATGTCTTTAATGTCTTCCCATAGTGTTCGGCGTTCGATGACGTCGCATTTGGCATAGACAATAGTTACGAAGGTACTCCATTGATTATTATTATAGCTCATTTTGCAATGTAACAATTGGTTAGAAGCAAAGACCAGTTCCACATCATAGTCTTGTTTCCACAACACCCAAATTCCGCCCCCCCCCCCATAAGCTGATTAGACAAAAAAGAATTGCAATTTATTCTTCTACCCAAAGTAGTCCCTAGAGAAGCATCCTGAAAAGGTTCCAGTAACACCACAATCGAGATATGGTGCTGCTTGATAGTCTTCTTGAGATGGTTTATTGTTTTGGCATTTCCAATGCCCCTACAGTTCCAAACAAGTAATGGACCTGACACCATTTAAGTGGGTAAGGATTTGAGGGCGCTCTTTCTCCTCGTGACTGCACTGAGAGGTATACGTTGTGGTTTAGATCGACTCTGTCGGACTGGAGTCCAATCTGTAGCATCCCCTTTTCCATAGTATTCAATGTCTGAATGACATTCACGCCCAACATCTGTCTGAATATCCAGGTCCCCGAGAGTGGTCTGCCGAGCGTTGTGGCCTGCTGCATCAACGTTGCCGAGTGCGAACTCGGACCCAACGACAGTTTCAGTTGTACCCACCGTCAGCCCTGCCGTCTGCCCCGCTGTTTCGTTCCCCAAAGCAACTGTTTTTTGCCCACTATCCGCAGCCAATGTTCCTGCAGCCCGAGGCCGTGTAAGCTTGCTGTTGGTGTCAACGGGTAACCCCATTGTCGACGCCTTGCCGTGTCTCGCCACCCTCTTGTCGGAGATGACAATTGGTTGAAATTTGGTGCAGCTGACTCTTGTGTGTCCTGCAACATACAATGACCACAATACAAGGGTAATTTTTCATAGAACACTGATTGCTCGATTTGGAGAAAGTAAGACCCACTTTGGTAGGAAGTTCCTTCATGAGGTTGACCTCAACGCAGACACGAACTGTGCTGGGTCTGCTCAAGCTAAGAGTGGTCGAGTCCGTGATCAAATACCTCCCAACAAGTCCAGCCAATTCCTTAAGAATGCCATTGTTGTGGAGATGCAGCATCAAACCCGGGAACTGAATCCACACCGGCTCAAAAGGAGAATCCTTTTTGGGGTCGAAATCGGTGGACCAACGAGCCAACTTGTAAAAGAAACCTTTAATCTGCCTGGACTCTCTCTTGAGAGCTCGAGTAACATCCTTCTCCGACGTTAACCTCACCATGATATGTTTGTAATCGAGTCCGGCAACTTTTGGTTCAGCCATGAGACCTCAATTTGAGTTAATGATGCTCTCAATGGCGTCTAATCTGGGTTTCCCAGCAGGGAAGCTCATGATTAGGGTCGTGTTGAAAGCTGCGGCAGCTTTGTTCAGATCCGAAGATGAGAACGAGATCACCGGCATGCCATCCTTCAAGGAAACTCTACTGTCCGGTTTGAACTCATCGAGTAAAGGCCGAACTGCCTTTACAGCGGCTATACTAGCAAAAGACGGAGGAAGGTGTGGAGAGGATTTAACTAACGGGTTTAGCGAATCCGAATGCGAGGGGTTAATAAGATGCAATGTAGTGTCAGAAGTGGTGCTGCGAGGGATGGAAGAGAGGTGGGAGGGGGCTAGGGACGGATGGAATGGGGAGGGTAGGAGAGCTGGCAGCAGAGCACGCAACCATGAGAAACGAACACAAAAAGGGAAGAAGAGCAAAATGAGACAAGAGAGAAAGGAAGCAGAGAAAGCAAGGCTCTAAATAGGAGATGCAAAAACCTAGGATGGGTCGAGAAGCATGAAACCCTAGCGAGAAATACGGCTAGGGTTAGGGTTACAAAGGAGGAGGAAGACGACTCTCATTCTCCAATAACTTCTCAGTAAGCTCCAACTCTCATCCTTGCGCACTCCACTCAAAAACAGTTTGAGCCCTCTATCTTTTATGGTGTTTTTTTTTATTTTTGAGTTGGTTTATGTGTAACCAACTAAATAGACCTAATTGTTTCTTTACATTTTTTTTGGGTTAGAAGGTTTTAAGAATCCAACCATATTTTGGCTATTTGGAAGAGTTCCAAGAGCTATTCTACTGTCTTTTTTGTGGAACTGGTTGGTGTAATCAGCCATGGAGCCAATGTTATTGGTCCATATCCCATTATTGGTGAGGCCTCTTTTTTTTGGTGAAGATTCAAGTTGGTCAATTTACTGTTTGAAGTTTGAAGGCGGAAATTTGAAGACTCTTCGTGAGGAAAGTAGTTGGTTATCTTTTCTAAGCTGGAAATATGAAGTTTGTGCTTCCAGCTTGAGGGGGAGTGTTAGAGAATATGGTTCTTTTGGTATGCGTGAAGTTGGTTGAAGACTCAAGTTTCATATTTGAAGTTGAAATTGAAGACTCTTTTTGTGAAGGCCCGATTATCTGTGCAAGTGCTTGCTTATATTGTGATGTTTTTGTTTGAAGTTTTTCAATTAAAGTTGTTTAAGTCGTGTTTGTCTTGCAGTTGCAAACGCATTGTGTTTGTGGACTCTTACCATCCGTTTGAAGGAAAGTGTTGAAGATTATGATTTATGTTAAGTGTAATGTCCGGATACACCGTAGTGTTGCATAGTGTGATACACCGGATCATATCTTAGGATTAGTATTAGTAAGATTTGTTTCTATTTTTAGTTGTTTTAGTATTTAATAGTTACATAGTAGGAGTTAGTTTCCTACTAGGACTCTAGTGGTTTCTCTATTTAAATCCCTTGATAGGGTAATTTTAATCATCTCTTCAATAATCAATAAAGCTTTTATCTTTCTTCTCCTAATTTAACTTGTTGTATACTTCGATATAGAACATCTCACCAATAAGTGGTTTTCATCAAATTTTCTAAACTCTGGCCCACTTACTAATCTTACTAATCTTAGCTCAAATTGCAGATCAAGAAACTAGACCCAACTAGTAAAAAGGTCATCACATTAGCAGGGACTGGGTATCCTGGTTTCAAGGATGGGATAGCCCTATCAGCACAGGTTTGTTAGTACTTGCTATCCTGTTTCTTTCAACTGATTACCAAAAAAGACATGTTTATCTTTCTATCATTACAATTTAATGCCAAATATAAATTTAAGTTAAGAATGTAAATATCAAATTTACTCAAGTATAATAAGTCAACATAGTCAAGGTAAGATAAAGTTGCTTAGCTCACTGAAATATGCATAACTTTTACATATATGAATGATGAGATTCCTCTTGCAGTTAGATTACTTTATTTAAAGTCTGCACTTTTGACTTTAGATGTAGAACGAGTTACCAAGTATTGTTAGTCTAAGCTAAACATAATATAAGTTCACTGAAGATTGCGTTATAGTTTTGTATTATGGAATGCTTATACAGTATTATTTGATTTATTTGAGCGTTTCTAATAGATTCAAAGTGCGGAAGCACGATTAACTTAAGACCAACAAACTCTTTTATTAATTACTACCAAGAAAAACAATAGATCTCTCTATCTCTCTAACCTTAACCTAGGCTTTTCTCAAAGCACCAACCCTACTTACCTCCATCCCTAAAACTCTCCTATATAGGAAGAAGCCATCTCCTTCTCAAGCCTTACTTCCCCCAAAATAGGAAACATATCCAACTAGAATCTATGCATACTAGGAAACTAAAACTTGGATCCACGATGAGTACACAAGTTTCCTATCAACTCTCCCCCCTAAGAAGAATTCGTTCATGAATTCAAGGGGAAGGACAGGTTACTGCGGTCACCGTCTCTTCTTCAATATCATCTCCCCACATGTGCTGAAGCTCCTCGTCAATGCGATCGTGAAGATGCTGAGTAAGAAGAGTTATATGCTTCTTAGGATTTGGGCATTCTCTTCTCATATGTCCTGTTTTACCACAGTTGTAACATATCGCTGAACTTGTCGTCCCTGTAGTTTTCGGAGTTATAGTAGTTGATGTTGTGACGTCGTTGCTGGAGAAGTAACATAATAATAAGTTGCTGGTTTGAGTTTTGTTTCCGCCCGTTTGGCCTTCTTAATTACTTCAGCAATGGAATACACGTTGACCATAGTCAGCCCATCTTGAATCTTTTTTGATAGACCGGTTTTGAAGTGGCTAACTTTCAGTGCCTTTGTCTCAAATGTAGTGACTCTAGAGGAGAGAGGGTAAAATTCATTGGTATATTCATATACAGTCTTCAGCTTCTGTCTCTAACCTTAGAGTTTCGTAAAACTATCTTCTTCATAAAAAATTGGGATAAACCTACGTACCAATTCTCGCCTTATAGATGCTCAATCAATAATCTACGCATACGCTGCATCCGCCCGCATCTTCTGTAAATTATCCCACCAATTTAACGCATAATCAATTAATTTGGTCTCAATTAAAACCACTGTTTTGGGATCCCCATAACGTTTATACGCTAAAATTTTGTCAACCCGGTTAAGCCAATCCATAAAAGCATCAGTGTCGGCCTTACCGACAAACTCTAGAATGTGTAGCTTCATCTCTTGCCCTACAGTCCGAAGTGCGGAAACCAGCGTTTGTAATTTGATCGCCCTAGTTTTGGGCTTGAAAACGGCGACCCCCAATATCTGAATCACTGCAAAATCCGTCGTTGCGGGTTTGTGTTGCAAAATTATTGGGTTGCACACCACAACCCCTCCCTCGCCTCTCAAAAGATGGGTTGTACCCTCCCTGTTTGCCGCCATCACCCAAAAAATGCCCATCTTGGACTGGTCGACCAAACCCCATACGAATCATTATGTCCATTGTAACCCTGTGTAAACCTGAAGTTTTGTTGTTGTTGGTGAAACCCGAATGCGAGCCCCCTGGAAATTGCCGATGTGAAACTTCCGTTGCAAATGGCGGTAGTGGTTGTCGTGAAAATATCAAAGTATTTGGGGGAGCCGATACAGTGTTGTTCACAGTCGGGGTTGTTTCCCGTGTTTGGTTCACGATCGGATGTGCCATGGTTGGAGACGCAACTAATGACAGGCTCGTTATAGTTGCAGTGATGGGAATAGTCGATTGGAGAAAAAGTGGTGAGGGTTGGCCCTAGTCTCCCCTACTGGGTCGAGACTTTGGGTTTGGCTTAACTCTAATTGATCATTTACAACAGTTTGTGGTGGTATTAAAGAAGGAGCATGTGCAACACTTAAAATTTTTCTCTCCCCTACCTTAATTTGTGTCATGCATGCCATCTGTGCCACGAGGCATGCCATGTCATGTGTTGTGCCTCTTATGCCATGCCCCGTGCCACTACTTTGTGTGCCAGATCGTGTGCCTTGCACGTGATTTGTTTCCCTTCCTTCCCCGACGAATTTTGGTGTAACCTGCGATAACCCGACTTCTCTCCCATCATTTCTTGGCCACGTTGTACTTCCTATGACCCTATCCTGTCAAGGGCGGGGCGGAGCGCTAGGCGGTGGGCATGGTCACTCTCGGGGCGGGGCGCTAGGCGGGAGGCGGAGCCGAAACACTATGTGTATAACATGTCAATGTAAATTTGTAATGTATAATTATTTTTTCGTAATGTATTATTTAATTCAAACATGACTCAATGTAATTTTTTTCTTGAACTTGGGTCTTGGAGAGAGACCTGTAGACAATTCGTAATCAAAGAAAGACAAATTTTTTTCTTGAACTTGGGTCTTGGAGAGACACCTGCGTACTAGAAAGAGAGAGAGTTAATGAGGATTGGTTTTATTTTTATTTATTTATTGTTTGAAAATGCCAAATGATTTGGCAATTCTATGTTTTTTTTTTTTTTTTTACTAAGCCAAATCATTTGGAAAAACTAGAATAAAAAAAAATGCCTCAGGGCGCCCAGCGCCTTAAGAGAGGCGCCCCGTCCTTTCAAGCGCACTAAGGCGGCGCCCTAGGGTGGCAGGGCGAATGGCTGAAAATGGGCGCCCTGGCGGCGCCCCTGACAGCATAACTCTCCTCATCGACGACTCCCACGGTGGTTTCAACCAATCCGTTTGTCGAATTTTGTGTTTGAATTGTGATTTCTCCCTCGCACGTTGTCAACGATTCCGGTCGATCCCATTCGTCAAACGGAACTGACACAACATTGGTAACGCCACCAAAAATTTCAGGCATGCCAGTTACCTCTCCGGTGTTGTTACTGCGGCCAAACGATGCCGAATTTTGGTTTCGCACTCGTCGTTGCTCGAACCCCTCGTCTTGGGAGTCGACAAACTTATCGACGCTTTCGGCATCAATATTGAGTATAGTAAAGGGGTTGTTGAATCCCCTACCTTCGTTTTCGTCATTTGAGTCGTAGTTCGTATCCCTCACACCAAAAAAACTCTTGTTTGTACCTTGCCCTACAATTCGAAGCGGAGTTGGATTTAAGGGATCAACACTGCTCTTCCGTGTATTCTGCATAATCCTCCCAATGGGATTCCCCGACCTCGCCTTGTTGTTGTGTTACCTAAATCTTCCGGTTCAGCATCACTCTATGCTGTCAGGGGCGGGGCGGAGCGCTAGGCGGTGGGCATGGTCACTGGCAGGGCGGGGCGGGGCGCTAGGCGGGCGGAGCGCTAGGCGGGAGAATGTAAATTTGTAATATGTGTAATATATGTGTAAATTGTAAATTTGTAACATGTCAATGTGTAATTTGTAGTATGTGTAATTATTTAATTCAAAGTTTCAAACATCTAAGTAGTTACTAGTCATCTTCTTATACTCTTCTTCCCTTGTTACATGTTAACTATTAAACATCTAATTAGTATTTGGCTCTTTGCAGAAGAAAAAAAAAGGGCAAGAACTGAGTCAACTAAAAATAAGTAAGAATGAAGAACACAATGAGAACTGAATTGGAATCAATCAATTCAGAGATCAGAGAGATAGCAACCCTAAACAAAGCAGCTCACAATGAGAATTGGAATCATCAATCAATCAAAATAACATTCCAACCCTAATTTCGAATTGGAATCAATCAATCAAAATAACCTTGAAATAGAGAGATTATTTACTTGTGAGAGAGTTGCAGAGAATCAAAATTTGAATTCGAGAGAGTTACAGAGATTTGAAAACTTTGAAGAGAGAGAGAGATCGCAACTGAAAACAGTTAGTTGGTTTTGTTATTTATTTATTAAATAATTAAGCCAAATGATTTGGCAATTCTATGTGTTTTTTTTGTTATTTATTTATTTAAGCCAAAACAAATGAAAAAACTAGAATAAAAAATTAAAATTAAAAAAAACGCCCCAGGGCGCCCTGGGGCGCCCCAGCGCCTTAAGAGAGGCTCCCCGCCTCAGCGGCGCCCCGCTCTTTCAAGCGCCTAAGGCGGCGCCCTAGGGTGGCGGGCGGATAGTTATAAATTGGGCGCCCCGGCGCCGCCCAGAGCGCCCCGGCGCCGCCCCTGACAGCATAGGCATCACTATGCTCTTCGTCAACGCTAGGGTTTTGTTGCTGAGATTCACCAACAAAGCCATCATGGTATCCAACTTGCTCTCTCAACTCGTGATTCGTTCTCCCTGTATTAGCTTCTTCGCGTTCTTTCCCATCTCGTATTGAAAAGAAGAAGAAAAATAAAAATTCTCAGATCTTTCACCCACTCTGATGCCAAGTTAATAGATTCAAAGTGCGGAAGCACGATTAACATAAAACTAGCGAACTCTTTTATTAATTACTACCAAGAAAAACAATAGATTTCCCTCTCTCTCTCTCTAGCCTTAACCTAGGCTTTTCTCAAACACCAACCCTACTTACCTCTATCCCTAAGACTCTCCTTTACAGGGAAGATGCCCTCTCCTTCTCAAACCCTACTTCCCTCAAAATAGGAAACATATTCAACTAGAATCTATGCATACTAGGAAACTAAAAGTCGGACCCACGATGAGTACACAAAGTAGGAGACGCCCCATGATAGGTGGTGGTCGATACGAAACTAAAAGTCAGACCCACGATGAGTACACAAAGTAGGAGACGCCCATGATAGGTTATGGTCATATCGACCACGATTCTTATCAGTTTCAGTTTGGGATTTTTGCTACTTAATAATTTACTAAGGAGTAGTTATTACTTGATTTATCACTGTGATGCTTTGTTTTGTTGTTTTTTGCTAGGCAAAATAGGGTTAAGCTAGACCCCAGGATGTGTATGAATATCCCCCTCTATATCCTAACTCACGTTTGAGAGAAAGGAGCTAGGGGTAAAGACAATATCCTCACAATTTTTATACATATTAGCTGCACAGTCAGCAGCCTATTGGCTTGTCTACACGTGAATATATTAAAAGATTTTTAATTTGAGTGACAATATGGTAGCTTCTCTGTGGAGGCTCTTTCTTGATCTGGATGAAGTGGGCGAATGCCTTTGAAACAGTTAGAATTCAGACGTGCCTGTAGTTCCTCTCAATAGCAAGCTTGAGACCCATCCAGACAGCCAGCAATTTATAGTAAGTGGTAGGGATTGGGAGTAGACTGCCTGTATAACAAAGACTGCACTGCCCTGTATGTTCCCTAAGGAAACCTCCAAACCTACGTCTGTCTTGATCATAAGAGCCATATGTATTTGTCATAAGGACATTGGGAGGGGTAGGTTCCAAGAATTGCAAACCTGTCACTGTAGTCTTCAACTTTCTTTAGAGGGTGAACCGGTCTAACATGAAAATCTCTCAAAATAGCTGCTTGAGATTTTTCTGTGCCTTTAAAGAATTTTTGGTTGCATATTTTCCACATATGATAGAAAAAGCTGCAAAAGGTGACCACAACACCTTGGTATTTAGCCTTTTTCGGGCAATTGGACCAGCCATTGGACTTCATGAAAGTTCTGTTCTGGTAAGAGTGCAAAATTATTCCCCAAATATTAGAGGCAAAGATAGATTTGGTAAACAAGTAGCTTGAGCTTTTAGTGGATAGCCTTCAGAAAATACACAACAGAGAGAGAGAGAGAGAGAGAGAGAGAGGTGGGAATTTCATCCTCCAAGTGTGTTTCCTTATTAATAATATAACTTCAAATCAATAAAAAAATCTTAATTTTAAACTGAACTTGATAAAAAATATTATCCATGATTTGTGTAAATAGTAAAACAATGTCACAAGACTGTGATAACAGTATCTATCCGTAAATAATACACTGTTGCAACTTGCAACTATGTTTTTTTTTTTGGTGTTGTTTCAATAACCTATAGGCGAAGATAAGACTTGAGGCACACACTTAGTGCCAAACTGCCACTGATTAGTAAAACAATGTCACAACACTGATTAGAGTATCTACCGTAAATAATACACTGTTGCAACTATGTTTTTTTTTCTTTTGGTGTTGTTTCAATAGCCTGTAAGCGAAGATAAGACTTGAGGCACACACTTAGTGCCAAACTGCCAACTGACTATCAATTTATGTGTTGCTTATCTAGAAAGAAAGAGTAGTGTTTTGCAAACATCATTTTCCATCATGAAATAGTTTCCATCACTTTGAGTTACTCCATAAACTAAAATTTGGTAAAAATAAAACCTTTTCAGTTCTGGTGATATTCTTTTGATTTAACAAGGTTGGGTAAGGGTGATATCCAATCACATATACATCCAATAAAGTCCATACGGAGAACTGTATTTTAACTGAACACTATGATGAGTTAAGAAATCTGAAAAAGTCATGTCAAACTAAGTAAAAAAAATATATTTTGTCTAAAATTTGTGCTGTCTGTGTCTTCTGTTAGATTTACGAAGTAGACGCCTTCATTTTTGACTAAGTTACAATGTTCTTGCAGCTTTCCGAGCCATCAGGAGTTATTGAAGCAGAAAATGGTAATACTCTTTTTTTCATACTAATGCTATAATTTACCATGACTCAAGCATTATGATATTTCCTGAAGTATAAAGTTAGATATCTTATGATATTTAAAGAATATCCTTGCCATCATGATGTCTTCTAAAGTTGGATATGGTCCATGAAATTATGAGGGCCTAAGTTGCACTTTACTTGCTACATTTATATGCTAAAGGTGATCTAACAGGTTCAACTTTAACTATCATGTAACTGAGTACCTTGAGTTTTTTTCTTCTTTTAAATAATTCTTTGTTAGAATCAGCTGAGAAAATGGGAGAGAGAGATATATTCCTAATTCAATCAGGTGTTCTTTCTTTTTCCGGTTCTTTTTCCGGCTACATTGTAGCAACTCCGCTACAATGAATATATACCTAAGTGCATGCAACCTCTAATCATCATAGAAGTTTACGAATGCAACGAAACTTCAAGTGAGATGCGTGAATAGCAGTATGTATGAAAGAGAGATACAGAGCATAGATTAACTCTCTTTCTCTCTCTCCCCTATATATATATATTGCACCCCCGTGCCTACGGCATGAACCACTTTCACACCGAGCTGACTCTTCTTTACTTACTTATACTTAGTGAGAGAGATAAAGCGAACCCAAGGGCACACGGTACACCTAGCGACATCAGCCCCAGATCCGCCTTGCAAAACGCATTTCTAGTGAGAGGGAAATCCTACTAAATCACCGTGAATCACTTTTGCACCGAGCTGAGTCTTCTTTATACTTACTTATACTTAGTGAGAGAGATAGTGTCGACCCCAGGGCGCACGGCGCGCCCACAATCCCAGCCCCAGCCCCAGATGCTCGGAACACGCATTATAACCATATCTAGTGAGAGGGAGATCGAGGGCCCAAAATATCCCCCAAAATATACCCCTAGTGAGAGGAGATCGGAGGCCCCATATATATATATATATATGGGAGCATCTCCATGTACACTCCTACTTAAACACACTTCTGCACACTCCATCACATTCATTAAAAAAACTCGATCTAACGGATGACATAGATGATGATGGCAGTGGGTGGAATAAAAAAAAAAAATTATAGTAGCATTAATTCAATTTTCAGCAATTACATACTTCTCAAAACAAGGGTCCAAACAAAATGAAAAAGATAAAGATGAAATTATATGTGGAACCATAATGATTTTTTGCCTTCACAGCTATATCGTCCATTCTTAAGCATCTTTTAGTTCTCGAATGCTCGAACTTGCAATTTGTAGAAGCACTTTAATAAAGAATGCTAATGAAATAGATCTGGGAAGGATTGTTTAAGGGACAAATGAACTATGAAGTATGAATCTTAAGAAAGTTGCATTTACTAAATTTTAAAGGGTCTACTGGAAGGTTAAGCTTAGTTGGGAACTACAAAGATTACTTCGTGGAGATCACATAGAAATGAGGGAGGCAAATACGACCAATGAACATTCTTTTTGGTGATAATATAGCTTACCCATTTCCTGAAACATTATCAAGAGTAGCAAGAACAATTACAAGTAAGAATAAGCCAACTGTATAATCTAAACATATTAACTACTATACTAATAATCCAAAACACCTTATAAACAACTCAATGCAAACACATTAGCTATCAAATCATACCCATAAAAATAACAGTTATTGTTCATAGTCGCTTTCTTCATCCCCTTTTAAGTTCTCGACATCTTCGTTATCCACTACTAGTATAACAAAAGTGATAAAATCGGTACACAAGTGATAATTGGAATAATAAATTAAGTAGACAAAATTCATACTTGTGGAGAAGCTTCTTTCTTTCGCTTCTTTGAATTTTGGGACAGGTTCTTGAATCGTGACCATATCAAGACACGTCTTGCATTGTCTTTTCTTCTTTTGTTGTGACAACTCAATTCCGCTTTTTATCCTTTTTGTAGAGCTAACCTTAGAACCCCCCTTATCCTCTTGTGACACATTTGGATCCAAAAGAAACACTTGTGACGATTTAGGATCTAGGTTTATCTTGTACCAAGTTCTCATCTTCTACTGGGAGTATAACATCGTTTCAACATCATTTTCAAAATCGTTTTCAACATCATCGACAAACTCCTCCATCTTCCTAAGTACATCCATGTAATGTTTATAACCCTTTTCTGATTTTGCTAATTGACAAGCCCATTGTGTAGCAACTCGACACATATGAGAAAGTCTTAATGCTTCATCTTGAACTTCATCGGTGCTTAATCCTTTGAGTCGTTTACCCGAAACTTGTTGGCTCCTTGAGTCCACCTTTCGAGAATAAAATGGGATGTTATTTCAATAACATGATAACGGGAAAATATTTAAGAATATGCCTGCAAGATATCCTCTAAACTCAAGCAAATGGCAACCACACACGCTTTTATAAGATTCTAGATTCAGAGGCACAATGAACTCTTCAGAAGCACCAACAAGATATTTAACTATAAACGTATAGATCTCTCCATCTTTATCTTCTACATCTGCTCTAAAACATAGCACTTCACTGTACTCATCTTGAACAACTGGTATATACTTTTGAAGCATTTTTTAGTAGTAAATTATTGTCATTCACAATCCTGTATTTATGTTTTATGTTCAGTGACAAAATCTTCTTTTCTCTTCGATTTGCTCATACTCAAGATTGCATGCTTGTTGCATAACGAAATCATATAAAGTTGAATTGGGTGTTATAAATTATTAAAGAAAGATCTTATACCTGCACTACGACCCGTGGTATTCATGCCAGCATAACATGTCTCTCGGTTGTAAACGGGACCAATATTCTCGAATATCAAATAGATGCTTAAGCCATTGGTTATCTTCCAAACCATAGTCAACAACCGCCTTCTTCCATTTTCCTTAAAATTCTTCTCTTGTATGTGTATTTGATGTATTGACTCATATCTTTCTTGAATTTCGACTTCTTGAAATAAATCCCAATTTTTTTATATGCCAAAGACAACCTATGTCGTGTGTTTGGAAATACCTTTGGCACAGCTGTCCCCATCGTAAAGTCTTGGTCCGTGAGAAATGATACTGGATGTCGCCCACCCATTGCCCTGAGTCACGTATCAAACAACATAAGATATTATTTATGTTTCATCTGAAGTAAGGCACATCCAAATTGAATAGATTAAGAATGATGGTTAACACCTGTAAATGGTGCAAATGGCAATTTGTATTTGTTTGTGTTGTATGTGGTGTTAAATGCAACCACATTTCCAAATATTTGATATGCTGCACGTGCCCGTGAATCTTCCCAGAAAAATTTGCAGCTCTCATGTTTTCATCGTACTGGATTGCCCAAAAAAATGAGGATCTTCTAGTTGTCGCTTCTTAAAAAGGTTCAAAACTGATTGAGTGTCTCTTCCTCCAACTATTTGTATTTTACATTCCTCAAGTGATTATAACAGTCTTTTTTGTCGAAACTTGGGTTAACCCCGCCAAATAAATGGGAATTTTACTAATCATAAAGCTTTCCTTTTAAAAGCTTTTGTCAAAGCTTTAACTGCATTGGGGACATGCTTATTTGACTTCATATAGTGCCTATTTGCTGGAGAAACGAACTTGTGATTGTGCGAGTTTTTGAAGCTTTTCAGGACCACTTCCTTTTTGACACCATTATACAGCACGGTCATTGCACCTTTACATCCACTTTTTACAGTATTGCAACTTCTGCCTTTAATTCCTGTGACATGTTCATCATTTTTATCAGTGCAACTCCCCTTGTGGCAACAAGCAAACCTGACTCGTGTAACAAGATCTGAACGCGGCTTAGACTTGGTAGATGTCCTAATTTTTATCCAAAACCTTCTTTCCTCCATACTCTTCATAATACTTTCTTGCTTGATCAATAGATCAAATTCCATTCTCATGTAGTGGTGCCATCTCATTGGCATTCTTAATTGGAATGACATAACCTACTTCTTCAACATTACTTGACCCTGAAGCATTATTCTTAATACCTATTTTTATTCGTGATTATACTGTAATGATGAAATACAAATAGTTGGAACCAAATAAATCCTAAAAGAAACATATACAAAGCACTTATCCAAATAAACTTGGAAAACCATACTAAGAGTAAGTTTACAAACACAAGTTTGGTTATGCAAAACCCAGATCTTGAATAGAGCTAAGAGTACAAACAACCACTCAATGGCTTTCCGATTGTGTGTTCATGACATATAGAAACTAAACTGTAAAAGATGTAAAGACCGCTACACATTATATATTTATAATTGAATCATTCACCCTTAAACCTAATCTTATTTAAATGGGGCTTAAAGGAGCAAAACCATACATCATTAAATTGTGCTAGTATATGCCCCTCAAAGACACGTATACCTTGAACTCCTAAAATCAGATACGAAACTGGTTGATGTAATTTAATAAGAAAGAAATAGCCAAATAGAGATGGTATCATATTATGGTTCATCATATTAAAACAAAATAGAAATTGGATTTATATATTGTGAGAAACATGAAAATAGCCAAAGAAAACGAGGAATTGAGGTTGCAAATCGGTGCCTGTTACGAGAGATGACAAGAAGTTTAACGAAGTGTTCTGGAGAGATGGAAAGAATCGTTCAGCGAAGAGAGAGCTTGTCGTGAAGTGTAGTTCACAATTAGAGAAATGCCAATTTGCTGTCGTGAAGTATTTGAAAATCGAATCTAAAGCACTTGTACACACATTATTACCCTGAGCAATACACTAAAACCCACTATCAAATTATTCAGATTGGATTAATAACGTTTTGGGTTCATGAAGTACTTCTAGGGTTCGTGGTTGAGGGAGGAGAGAGAAAGATGTTTTAGGGAAGGAGATAGAGTGGTTTTGGAGAGGAGAGGAGAGAAGAGAGAGGAGTTTTGGTTTAGTTATTTTGACTTTTTTTATTTCTCCTACTGCTGCATCATCATCTATGTCATCCGTTGGATTGAGTTTTTTAATGCATGTGATGGAGTGTGCAGAAATGTGTTTAAGCAAGAGTGTACATGGAGATGTTCTATATATATATATATATATATATTTTTTTTATTTGCACCTTCAATCTCAATTGTAATAGTCCCAGTGCCTTTGTAAGGCGTGATCTAGTCTTTGGTCAGTGATGCCAATATGATATCTTGTTCTAAAGTGTCAACATCGTAGGCATATAATGTGAGCATGACTTATTAATTTTTCCTTTTTGTAATAAAATTCTTATTTTTTGCCTTATGAAAAATAATTACTTATGAGGATCCAACTTAATAAGTTAGACTCATTTTTTTTTTTACTTACCTCGGGTTGTATTATTTCCATCTCAGAAAGTTTTTTTGAGATAATCGATAAATTATTTTTTACCTTTTCAAAAATAAGTACTTAAATCCTTTACGATAACGAATTTGACTTAATAAGTCAGGCTCACATTATTTGGACAAAGGTATGAGGGAAGAGATGGTATCCAGAGGCGGATCTACAGAGAGCTCAGAGTGGGCAGTTGCCTACCCTAAGAATTCAAAATCCTTATCATTACAATTAATATCTTGTATATTTTACACAAAGCCTAATGAAAAGTTATACCTTTGCCCACTCTAAACTTTCATAATTACAGAACTATGCTAACTTTTGCCCACCCAAACTTGTAACAGTGTGGTTATTTGTGACTAAAGCACAAGCAGTAAAGTCGAGCTCACATTAGACAAAAAAATAAATACTCACTTCTGCGAGTCTCTTTTCCTTATATTTAATGCCTCTATCTCTCTGCGATCTTCACAAAAAATACAGCTTCATTCAAGAAAAGTGAGCTTAGCTTTATTCTTTCTTCTGTACCAACGAGGGATATATGGGCAATCATTCTGATGCAAATTATCTGGCTGAAGGCAAAAGATTGAAGATGCAATAATTAAACTAAGGAAAATCAACTACAAATTTATTTAATCTCTTTACTAAGCTAAACTTAAAAACAAATTTAACCCAACCAACCTAAGAAAACAACTAGAATAACTCTCCTTATAGCATAAGAAGACTCGTCACAATTAAAAACCTAATAGAACTTAGAAACCCTAATTCTAGAATAATTAGGAACTTCTAATCTAAAAAATAAGAAAATAATCCTTATTAACTTTGTGTTCGAAAATAAGAAAGCTCCCAAAAATAAAACTAATAATTAAATAACAAATAGAAAGACAGTGAGGTGTAGATGACAGGTACGTGGTACGTGTAAATGACCACCTATCAACTCTCCCAGGCTTGAAAAAATTGACCTCGAATTTTAGATAAACCAATGTATCCATGTAAGAGGTGGATGCCTTCTTATCGAATTCATCAAACACGAACACATGCTTTGAACCTCGGATTCTTCCACAAAATTTACCAAATTCAGGCAATTTACCAATTGATGTTGCGATAGTGTTTTCACAACTTCTCTTTATACCAAAACCTAGCAAATGACGTGTTCTGAAAATTACTTGTAATTTTGTATTTTTCGTGCCGCTTGATTGACATAACGAGCTTCAAAGTTCTCCTAGGTGGGTTCAGTAAACGTCGATAAATCTGTCAATTGGAACTTTTCCTCTTTAAAAAAGTCGTCGTAAGTTCGCCTCTTATCAGTTAAAGGCCCCAAGTATCCGTAGTCATCTGAGTACTCATCAAACAGTGGAGGTAAGCCTCCATTGTTAAAGTTTAAATCGTGAACCCCATAAGCATCACTAAAAATCCGAGTTTCGATTCTAAATCCAAAACAATAAAAAAAATTCTCAACCATCGCTCCCATAATTGGAATTTCGTTTAATTCTTTTTACTGATTCTTCGATGCGCTCAACACGTGCTTTAAATTGAGTAGTCTTCCCATCGATTTCTTACTCGCCATTGGAAAAAAAAATCTGATTGAAGATGGAACGAACGAAAGAAGAAAAGCAATTTTTTTACCAGATGGTATCACATACCCCAAAGAAATACACTTGCTATGAGCTGTTCCTTAGTAGCCATGAAAGATGGGAGTAACTATCATATACCAAAACTAGCCTCTAGGAAGACTAAGGGTTTCACGCTCTTTCCACTTTAAGATTGAGCCATCAATAAGTAGAACAATTAAGATGAATTTTGAAACCTTTATAAGTCAAATAAATTTATAAATTTTTACTATTACGAGATGCTTCACGGATCAGCCAAGTGTAGATGAAGGAAGGTGGTTCTACTTACCTTAGGATACAAACTTCTATGTTACTTCACTATAGTAAACTCATACTCCCTCCCTCTTGAGCTTTTCTCTTTCCTTGTTTTTTTTCACCGATGTGGCAAAAAAACCTAGTAGTGGGGGTGTTATAGAGGTTATTACTCTCTTGCTTAAAGATTAAGCAACTAATTTTATCCATGATTCTCCGCCTCCGTTTCCAAGGGATAAAATTATATCACCTCTTGGACACATGACACCTTATTACATATCCTTATAAACATGTCCTTTATCTATTATGATAACCATGCATCTTGACAAATAGATGACATATGCCATCACGTGGCATCACTACACGACATGTGTCAAACACTCATATCGGTAGCCATGTTGCATGCCACCTTTTGGACACATGTCTCAATACAAAGCTCATTTCTTGACACATGTCACACAAGCATGAAGTCACCTGTTGGACATAAACATCAGTATTTCCTGACTCATGTCACGCTCTTCGTGACACCTAGTATTCCATGCATGACATGTGTCTCTTAATATTTATGACTCATATCCCTCCCTTTAAAGGTATGATTACCATGTATATGTAGACTAATAATGCCACCACCAAAAATCATAAATACACTTGAATGTCAAGAATGTCTAGTATAAATTGTTTTCTTGAAAGAACAAATTTTCCAAAAATCAATTGCTTTTAGTTTAGCTTTACTAATCACTTGGTTAGAGACTTCTTCGTAGGAGTTAAAGAGCTTCATCAAATAGTTGATATCTTTTGAGAAGCCCTTGCAGAAAACACAGATGTCATCAGCATTACAAAATGTGAGTAGGGGAAGCAATACCTCAATAGATTGCAAATGGGGTAACGTTTCCAGCAGCAGTGGTAGAAATTTCTATACTAAGAACATCTTCAACCAAGCAAAAAAGAATTGGGGCAACGGGTCTCCTGGCCTAAGTCCTCTTTTGCAAATGAAATAGTCTTGATGCTTCCCATTGACAAGTATAGACTATAGAGAGCTTAGAAGAATGGAGAAGAGAGTTGTTCCAGTGGAGGAGGGTACTTGAAAAGCCAAAATACTTGAGCACTTTGAAGACATGATACTAATGTGAGGTGTCCAAAGACTGTAGTATTCCAGTTCCTTGTAGAATTCTTGAGGTGTAATTTGGTTCATAGAATTCTTGAGGTGTCTCAATTTGGTAGTAGCTGTGTACTTAGGGCAATATTCCGTTCAACGCATCACCAGATCTTCACCCACCCCCAATATGTATTGATGATGATGCCCTACACATAATTGTTGCATAAAATTCCAAAGACAATTTCTCCACGGCCTTAGTTTCCCTTCTGAGACTGTGAGACATCAAAAATGTTAAGGAAGTGAATCAAAACCTCCAGCATACCGGGTAGTATAAGAAGAAGTGAGTCAAAACCTCCAACATCATAATTTTACTCTATGTCAAGTTTGCACGTAATCCTGAGGCCATCTGAAAGCTTTGTAACATAAGCTGGAGATGTATGGTGTTTATGACGTAAGAGAGCGAAGTTGGGAGTGTCGGCAAACAGCTCGTTCTGATCTTGCCTTGCGAAGAAGATAGTATCATCTGCGAAATGAAGGGGGGCAATCTCGATCTCCTTTCATTCCCCTAAACCCTTAAATCAGACTCAGTGCTCTAGCCCTATATTTCAATATGCTCAAAGCTTTCCCCGCCATAATGAACAAGAAATGAGATATAAAGGGTCAATATGTTGAATCCCCCTAGAGTTGAAAAAGGAACCTGTCGGAACTCCGTCATCTAAGACTAGTTATGCTTAAAACACAGGCCCGGTCCATGGGGTGTACGAGGCGTGCGACCGTACAGGGTCAAAAAAAATAAAAATGGCCAAAAAAATATTTTATGAAGGAGACTATATTATACTTTAGCTTAGTTTGTTACTGCCTTTTGTTGTTAGTAAGAGGTTAAAGTTCAAGTTCTAACAAAAAACAAAATAATAAAAATTTATGTTCCATTTTAATTTTCGCACGGGGCCTTACAGCTACTTGGGCCTGCCCTATCATAACATATACTTCTTTACATGTTAAATCCTTGATGTTCATGGTCCTTGTCTTAACTTTAATTAAATGGGAGGCTGAGATATGGAGATGGGAGATTATAGTTATAACGTAAAGCCAAAAGTAAACAAATAACAATTTATAATCCTAATATCCATGCTGTGATGTACTTCATTCTGTGGCAAAGTTACTGACAATTGTCTTGTATTTGATGTGGATCACGTGGTCGTTACAATGCCTATGTAGGCGATCGCATCTCTACCTCTCAGGTCCTCTCTCTCTATTTTAGTTATTTCTATTTATTTTATTTTTATTGCATTATAATTAGGAGAAGTCTCCTAATTAGAGTCTAGCTAGGGTTTCTATTTTGCTAGGTCTCTTCACTTATAAAAGAGAGCCTAAGCTTTATTATTTTGGGTAGAGTTGTTTGAGAGAGAAAGGCTTAGCCTTAGAGAGAGTGATGTAGAGTTTGGGGTAAAACTCATTAGCCTAGGTTTTTGGTTTTTATTTTATGCGATTAAGAGCGATTTAGTAAAAATGAGTTTTAGTTTTAGTTTTAGTTTTAGTTTTAGATTAATTGTGATTGTTAGAAAGAGCTTCTGTTATAGTTTCTATTAGTATTCAAAATATATTTATTAGGTGGGAAATTAATTATATTCTTGCTTGCCCCAGAAAGAGCCTGAACTATAACTATTGCATGATATCCTGCAGGAAGACTTATCATAGCTGATACAAACAACAGTATAATCAGATATTTAGACTTGAAAGATGGCAAACTTCTTACCTTAGAGCTAAAAGGAGTTCAACCTCCTTCACAGAAATCCAAATCCTTGAAACGCCTAAGAAGGCGGGCGTCAGCTGACGTGCAGACCATTACGGTCAAAGGTGGCTCATCATTAGAAGGCAACTTGTATCTTAATATATCAGTACCTCAAGGATACCATTTCTCTAAGGTATTTCTCTCAGTAGATATAAACTCCTTTATTTGATCATTACTACTTCGTTATGTGTACTAGCAGTTCATCTGCTCATATCTTATCTAATCTTATGCGCATTTAATAAATACAGGAAGCCAGAAGCAAATTTAATATAGAAACTGAGCGGCAGATGCACTGGCTATTGAACCTTAGATGGGTATCTCAGCACAGAAGGGTCTGCATCACTTCACTTCAGGAGAGCTTCCTCTCAGAGTGCCACAGGAAGAATTAATTGCAAGGTGCGCCTACAATTTAAAGGCTTTATTTCAATTTTCTGTTTAGCAATCAAAACTAATCCCTAGTTGTAGAAAGAAATGATAGGATTTTCATCTCTTTCTTCGAAGTGTAATTTAGTTCTGGAGTTGCTGATGGTTTTACCACTACATGGTGATCCCCTCTTATATACTGGGATGACAAGTAAATATTAAAAATGTTTCAAAGAAGTTGGTTTGAGAGAATTTGATGGCCCATTAACTACCAATTTATCTATCTGACATCTTTCTATGACTCCTTTATCGATTGTTTAAATCATCTAAATAATGAAATCTTGTGAGGAACTTTCAAGTAAATATGACTTTATCGACTCTAGCTGTGTTTCTAGTTGTAAAAGTTGACTATGGACCCAATCTAACTTACCAAATGAACATTGTGTATAATCATCATGAACGCTGAAAATATTAATCCTTTGTTATGCTTGAGGAGGAAATTCAAAAATGCCTTACTTGTCCTTCCAGTATTGGTGCTTCGAGGTTAGCGTACTCCTCCCGCTTCGTCTAGTTGGCATTATTCGGATAGCCTAGTTGTAAAGTGATTAAGTCTCAATAATCTGAAATGACTAAACATTTCAAAACTCTGAAAGTGTATTTAACATTAGAGTTGATGATGTCTATGAAAGAAATGATATTATCCATTCTTGCCCACGTAGATCCAATGATGTAACGTATTTTGCAGGTTTACTACTGCAAGGAGGACGAGGTTTGCTTTATCAGTCCCTGACTTTTGAAGTACCCTTCAGAGAAGAAGTATTGGATGCTAGCTCTGCCGAAATCATACTTCCATTTGTTGTGAAGCCGAAAGCCACCATAGATTCTATTCAACTACAAACACTCAGGTAGCTAAAATCATCATGTATACTCATTGGTAAGACCTTTGATTTCTTCCATCATCTTAATGGCCAAATTCTTTTAGTGGTTGAGAAATCTAGATATCCCTACAGAAGTTACATTGCTTTTGAGAATCTAAAATGTTCTGGCAAACTTCCAATTTTCCAAGATAGTTAATGAGTTTATGTTTTGTTGTATCATTATAAACTTATTTATGTTATTGGAGAAATAACTGAAGATTATACCATAAGAAAGGTTACAAAAATATGACAAAAAACTTGAACACATTTTTCTTCTTGTGTATGCTCCTGTTATTCTTTCCTAGAAACCATGGCATGTTGCACATCGCTGGAAAACTGGATTTGGACTGGGTTTCTACCGGTTTAAAACTGTTTCGGTTTATTTTAGAACGAAAAAAAATCAAGTGTGTTTTGGATTTACCCGCACATGCAAGCAGAACATGGTGTGTACTGCGTCTGCAGTTCACATGATTACCCTAAAGATTTGTGGAGAAACAATTTTTGGCTGGATATGTTGGAGAAAATCCTTTCGACTTTTCAATCTTCGAACCTACTCTTGCAGCAGTGTACAGCACTACAGACACAAAATTTTACAGGGCCTGAAGAAACATGAGAGGCCTACTGGAAGTACATGAGAGCTTGATGGAGGTAGGCATACAGGGAAAAGGCAAAGGATAAGGCAAAGACCGTGTCATAATAACGGCAAGTGTAGAGGAGGTTGGCACTAAAATGCAATCAGGGTGACAATGTATCCGTGGGAGCCTGAAGATCCAAGATCACCAAAAAGGAAAGAAGTCCAGAGAATAGTCGGAGGATAAAGACAAGAATACCACTAACTGAAGAAGGAAATGACTGCAGTGGATATGGTGTACTAGATGAAAATAATGTTGTTATGGTCATATCAGATTTCCTTAAGGACGCTGAAATGCTTAGTCCTTCTTCCAGGGACTGGAAGTGATATAGCCTCATTTATTAAGCAATACAATAAAGATGCCCTTCATTTTCCTACATGATTCAATTGGTAGGATAATAGTCTAGTTAGATTTACTCAAGTCGAGTGAGGCTCCTCGAATACCGCACACGTTTGTGATGCGAGGAGGTTGTGTTTAGAAACTCTTTGGATATATTTGAAGGAGTTAAACTCATAGGACTCCTAAAGTCAAAAAGAGTTGTTGTTGGTTTCTATTTCTATCATGACTTGGAGAGGAAGCTAACTTCTAATTACACAAGGATTCTAATTAGTAACTCTTCTCCTATAAATATAGAGGTATGTTCTATGTATAGAACTAAGTCTTTGTGAGCAAAATTCAAGAGAGAATTTTGTGTGAGGGAGAGTTGTAATTTGTCTTCTATAATTCTAGTGAATTACCGGCTCGCTGCTGAAGAGTGGTTTTGATCCTAAGGGATTTCCACTATTGAATATTGTCTTCTGTACTTTACTTTTCTCTCTCATTTATTCTTTTTAGTGTCGTTAACTTGGGGGATTTGAGGGTTATTCCGCGTGTGAGTTAGTCGACGTAATTCACAACAATTGGATCAAGAACGTTTTGGTTGAAGCGATCCAAACCCTAATTCCAAGAAGTTTTCAATGGTGTGGAAGATGAACAAATTGGGCTCGAAGTTCGATGCGGAGAAATTGATGGTAGAGTTAACTTTGGTATTTGGCAATGTGAAGTCAAGGGTCTTGGTAAGAGATAATTTACTTAAGGCTTTGTTGGGGAAAGAGGCGAAACCAAAGGAGTTGGCAGATCCAGAGTGGGAGGAGCAGCGTGTGACACGATCCGGATGTGTTTATCTAAGGAGATCAAGCATAAGGTCGTAACGGAGTAGTCGGCATCGATTTTGTGTAAAAAACTCTCCGATGAGTATTTGTCTAAGTCTCTAACTACGGGGTAAATGCGAAACTAGTTCTTTTCTTTTACATTTTCAAGATAGGGACTTCAATGGCAAACCATGTAATGGTTTTACAAAGTTGGTCGCAAATCTTCTTGAGCAAGGAAAGGAGACGAAAGACGAGGATCAAACGTTTATTCTTCTAAAGTTCTTTCCTAGTTCTTATGAGCATCTTAAACAAACTATTATTTTCGGTAAGGAAGCTCTTAAGCTCGTTGAAGTTTCTAGTATCCTAATTTCTGATGAGGAAAGAAGGCTTTAGGGGAAACTGATCAAGTCGAGGATTTGGTGGTAAAGGGAAAGACTAAGGGAAGAAAGACGGGGGATGTTCTTCTAGGTCAAAGTCTCAATCTTGGAAGAACTTGAATGCTTCGAGTGCGGAAAGTTGGGTCACTTTAGGCGAGATTGTCCTTCGAAAGGGAAACCAAGAAAGAAGATTGCAAAGATTCAACTAGTGTTGCTGAAGACTCGGATGTTCGGAAGGCACGATTTTGTCGGTATGTAATCTCAGTTCATTAACTCGTGATGAGTGGATCTTGGATAGTGCATGTTCGTATCATATGTTTCCCGTAAGGGAGTGGTTTGATTCTATGAGGAGTTGAATGGAGGATCAGTTACAATGGGCAATAACACTGCTAGAGAAACTGTTAGCATATGATCTATCAATATCAAGATGCATGATGGGATTGTGTGGACATTGACAAAGGTACGACATGTTCTGGATTTGGGTAGGAATCTTATTCTCTCGCTACTTTAGACAGACTGATCTATTTCGGGTAACGGTCAGATGAAGGTGGTTTGTGGTTCCTTGGTAGTCATGCACGGTAACATAAGCAATAACAACCTTATGTTATGGTAGGAAGTACTGTTCAAGGTGGAGTTGCATTTGCTAAAGCGGTTGACTCGGCTTATTTATGGCATATGCAGTTAGAGCATATGAGTCAGAGAGGGTTGGAGGCTTTAAGCAAGCGAGACTTGCTTGGAGATGTGAAAGTCGAGAAGTTGGAGTTGTGTGAGCCATATTTATGGGGAAACAACATCGGCTCAAATTTAACAAGGGCATCCACAAAACCAAGGACACTCTTGGTTACATACATTCTGATGTTTGGGGTCCTTTGGCAGTTATATCGAAGGGCGGTTCCAGGTACTTTGTCACATTTACTAATGATTTTTAGCATTATGTATGGGTATACCCAATGAAGACGAAGGATCAACTTTGTGATATTTTTAAGCGATTTAAGGCCAAAGTTGAGAAGCAGACAGGGAGGAGCATTAAGCGGATTCGGTCCAATAATGGAGGTGAGTACAAAAACGATCATCTCCATGAGTTCTGTGAGGTAGAAGGAATAATAACTCGATATTGGTATGTGGTTAAAACTCCACAACAAAATGGAGTTGCATAACGGTGAATCGTACGATACTGGAGAAGGTACGATGCATGCTATCTAACTCTGGATTGGATAGAAAGTTCTAGGGTGAGTAGTTAATACTGCTTGTTACTTAATCAATCGATCTCCTTCTACATTGATTGATTGCAAAACACCGTATGAGTTATGGTCGGGGTCTTCAACAGATTACAATGGGTTACGAGTCTTTGGATGTCGAGCTTATTACCATGTTTGTGAAAATAAGCTTGATCCTCAAGCCAAAAAAACAATTTTTGGGGTCGGGAAAGGGGTGAAGGGATACAGGTTATGGGTCCAGAGTCGCTGAAGATTGTAATCAGCAGAGATGTGACATTCGACGAATCTTCTTGTTTAAGAAGGTTGAGACTTGAGATGATGTTTTGGTTGATGTTCCGCAGGTGGAGACAAATACTCCAGGGGTTATTTATTGAACCCAACTCTGTTAAAGTTGAAAAATGGGGTAGATCAGCAGCAGGAACATCAAGAGCTTCCAATAACAAGGGAAGCGAAATTCAGCAATAACAAGGGCCATCTTTGGCAAGTCAGAGAGACAAGAGGTCGACTTAGAGTATTCCACCTGTACGCTACAGGTATGAAGATTCGGCACAACCTAGTATTGAAGTCGGTCCTGAAGAAGAACCAGATATGAGTTGTACAACGACTTATGCACTTATTCTATTTAGTGAGGAGTCGTCCACCTTTCACAATGCCATTCATGATGTAGATAGTGAGAAGTGGAAGGAACTATGGCTAAAGAGATGAGTTCGGGAAGAAGAATAGGACATGGGATTGGTAGAGTTTACCGAAAGGGAAACGCGCAATTGGGTGTAGATGGTTATACACGCTAAA